>CAJHNH020005357.1:265000-392500 GCA_905116865.2 Candidula unifasciata
TTACTATCCACCTTTGCTGATGCGTGCTGTGAATTTGGACTAACAGTCAGCAAAAAAGAAGACAAAGGTTATGGTGCAAGGTGTCAATGACAGACCTACAGTGACGGCTTAAGACAGTAGACCAGATAAGAAAGAGACAGACACTGTTCTTTGGCCACACAATGAGAAGAGAGACATTGAAGAACATTGTGACAACTGGAAAGATCAGTGGAAAATGGGGTAGAGGCAGAACAAGAGAGATGATGCTGGATGGGCTGAAACGATGGCATGGAGGGATATCATCAGGAGAGCTGTTCCAGGCAACCAAGGATCGTGATCTGTGGAGACGTATGAGCGCCTAGGACAGTTGGCAGGGCACATGATGATGATGATGATGATAGTGACATTTCACTTCTTTGAGATTAATTCAGTCCGTATTCAATAGTTGTGGATTTCAGACTGTACGACAGACATGACAATTAAAGACACCTTTTTAGGGGTGCCAAGGCCACTCCCTCCCTAGGCTTGACCACTCACTTCGCCACCCCGACACCAAAAAAAATGGTTACTTCACTTTCCAAGAAACAGATTTTTAAAATGCACACCCATTTAATTCAGGTCGTTTGTCTGTTACTTGTTTAGGTTCTCATCGTCTGCTTCGTCTCCAGCTATACATGTTCTGCTTATTCTCGTGTGGCATTACACATTTGAATATTAGATGTAGAATTAGGAATCTACATCATAGCACTCGAGACACTCCCATAAGCCCTCCGTCCCCACATTCAGCAGCAAGCGAAGAGTTCCAATTCTAATGGCACTAATAATTGTCCGATTGTACATCCGTCTCGTCTTTTCCTTGATTATTGAGCGTCCGCCAGATCCCCTGGTAACTCTATGCAGCGCCATTCTTCTCAGACCTTAATGATCTATCTGTGTTTCTGCACTGATCAATCGCCCCCCCCCCCACACCCCCCCCCTCCACCGAACCCCTCTCCCCGTCAAGGGCCCTCACAACATCTAAGGTGTCATACATCAATTCACCATCAAGTGGTGCAGAACTGGTCAGTTTATCTGTCTGCTCCTTTTCTCTAACACACCAGCATGACCTGGAGAAAATATCCAAACATTTTAACTATATAATTCTATGGCTGTGTGGCGATGCTACCACCGTAGGGTATTTTTCCAAATCTGTGGGTGTCTCCTTGATGAAAGTGTCAAGCTGTTTGTCTGAACCAATGATGGTCGTGCGTTGGTCTCAAAAGTGCAGTCACTGAGGAGATTAAAGGGGGTGGTCGCTGGAACTAACGAGAACGTGCTTTATGCAACGCTCTTGGTAGGCGACTAGCCGTCATGAGGAGAGAGACCGAATCATGTGAGAAAACACCCTGTGGAATGAAGTCAATTCTGCCGACTCATAACTTTAACCTTTACTTTAGAAATCACCATCTACAATTTTCAACTTCGGCTATAATTGTGTGACATGCTTGCTGCATCTGCTGGTCAGCTTGCCTGCAGCTGTAGTGGTTATAAGTGAGCCTCCCAGTCGAGACAATCTAAGAATTTGTGAAAGAAAAATTATGGGGAAGTAAAGGCGTCCACTGTGAACCAAGTCACCTATCAAGTGCGGATTGTTACATAGGTAGTCCTATGTGAGCATTGCCTCTCAAATCGGGGGAAATGATTCATATATGTTTATAGTTGTTTTTTTTCTTCAGAATTGGCACTTTCCGTCTTTCCAGACGATAGTGTTATATTGAGCTATGAGGAGCCATGAGACTCACAGCCCATGGCGATGGCGAGTGTGATTAGAAAGATCCGCCCGTGTCAAGAAAAGTCTTCCACAATGATAGCATGGGACTTCAGGACCATTGTTGTCAACATTTGTGTTTAATCCGTTTCTTTTCAGACGCTCAGCTCTCACGCTTTCTGCAATCATTGCTTCATTCACTCTCATTTCCTTCCTGTATGCCCTTTCCACACAACACGGTCCATGGCATTTTGTTCAGATGAGTCCGCCTCAATACCTGTATCATTCATGTCCCGCTTGCACACATCCTTATAACATAGTAGAGGTCGGCCTCGACATCTTCTTCTTGTCTTTAATTCACCATAAAGGATGTCCTTAGGGACTCTGCCATCCTCCATTCTCCAAGTGTGACCCAGCCACCTTAGCCTTCGTAGACTGAAAAAAACTGGAAAAGACTGTTGTAGTACCTGCTCCAGTACCTCAGTGTTTGTGATTTTGTCCTGCCACTTAATGCCAAGTATTCTTCTTAGGCATCGCATGTGAAAGATATTAAGCCGTCTCTCCTGGTGCAAATAGGTTGTCCAAGGTTCACTGCCATAAAGCAGAGTGCTGAGAACACAATCATGATAGACAAGGTTTTATGTTTTAATTGTGAGCTTTCTGTTCTCCCACACTCTCTTTGTCAATCTGCTCATTGTTATCTTACCTATCCTGATGTTGATTTCTTGGCCCAGCGATAGTTCACTATTCACTGTGGAACCCAGATAGGTAAAATGGTCTTTCTTATTGTTGTATATAGAGATATGCTTTCATTAGCCTCTTTCAAGCAATCGCTGTTAGTTTCTCTGGCCGTCCAAGGTATTCGTAACATTCGTCTCAGAAAATACATCTCTGTTGCTTCAAAATTCTTTTTAAATTGTTCAGTGACATTCCAAGATTCGCTGCCATACAACAGAACAGGTTCTATGTAACATTTTAGCACCCTCTTTCAAATGACACTATAAGTTACATACATTTATATTAACCAAGCGTAGGTCGAATTACAAACACAACAACAGTTACAAACATATTGGACCATAAAGCTGTGTCTAGAGAACAATTAATATTTGAGGAAGAGATTTGATTGGTCAGTTTCAGTGTGTTATACGTAGTTCACATAAATTTGCAATCACCGTCGTGCCCGTGTGGGTTCCGGGGCTCCATTTTGGGGGGTAATAATAGACCTACTGCCTCCTTAACAAGCATGTCCTAAAAGGCGACAAATTACGGATCCCCCCCCCCCCCGAAGTCCGGGCACATCTGCATCAAAAACGAGGAACCTTCAGTCTGCATACATATAAGCCAGATCTGTAAAACGAATGTGCACCTATCACTCAGGCTCTTGAACAATACTAAGGCCCAGAAGTGGACGAACAACTTGAACTTTCCGCCGGAGTCAACAGCAGGTGAACACGAAGAAGAAAAAGAAGAAGAAGAAGAAGAAGAAGAAGAAGAAGAAGAAGAAGAAGAAGAAAGAAAGAAAATTAATTACAACCACTTTAACGACAAGTGATGTAGAAACGAAATTACTCTATTATTGGTCTCGGCGTGATGTACACTAAACGTCAAGCCTAGGATCTAATCCGCCGTGTAATGTCTGTGAGTGGGAATGCTGCATCATGGTTGTGTACATACGTTCATGGTTGTGTACATACGTTCATGGTTGTGTACATACGTTCATGGTTGTGTACATACGTTCATGGTTGTGTACATACGTTCTTGGTTGTGTACATACGTTCATGGTTGTGTACATACGTTCATGGTTGTGTACATACGTTCATGGTTGTGTAATACGTTCTTGGTTGTGTACATACGTTCATGGTTGTGTACATACGTTCATGGTTGTGTACATACGTTCTTGGTTGTGTACATACGTTCATGGTTGTGTACATACGTTCATGGTTGTGTACATACGTTCATGGTTGTGTACATACGTTCTTGGTTGTGTACATACGTTCATGGTTGTGTACATACGTTCATGGTTGTGTACATACGTTCTTGGTTGTGTACATACGTTCATGGTTGTGTACATACGTTTTTGGTTGTGTACATACGTTCATGGAAGTGTACATACGTTCATAGTTGTGTACATACGTTCATGGTTGTGTACATACGTTCATGGTTGTGTACATACGTTCATGGTTGTGTACATACGTTCATAGTTGTGTACATACGTTCATGGTTGTGTACATACGTTCTTGGTTGTGTACACACGTTCATGGTTGTGTACATACGTTCTTGGTTGTGTACATACGTTCTTGGTTGTGTACACACGTTCATGGTTGTGTACATACGTTCTTGGTTGTGTACATACGTTCTTAGTTGTGTACACACGTTCATGGTTGTGTACACACGTTCATGGTTGTGTACATACGTTCATGGTTGTGTACATACGTTCATGGTTGTGTACATACGTTCATGGTTGTGTACATACGTTCATGGTTGTGTACATACGTTCTTGGTTGTGTACATACGTTCTTGGTTGTGTACATACGTTCATGGTTGTGTACATACGTTCATGGTTGTGTACATACGTTCTTGGTTGTGTACATACGTTCATGGTTGTGTACATACGTTCATGGTTGTGTAAACACGTTCATGGTTGTGTACATACGTTCATGGTTGTGTACATACGTTCATGGTTGTGTACATACGTTCATGGTTGTGTACACACGTTCATGGTTGTGTACATACGTTCTTGGTTGTGTACATACGTTCATGGTTGTGTACACACGTTCATGGTTGTGTACATACGTTCATGGTTGTGTACATACGTTCATGGTTGTGTACATACGTTCTTGGTTGTGTACATACGTATGTAAATACTTGTATATACAAGTCTACATGGAGGAAGCCAGCGAGTTTGAAGATCTGTTTGTGAAAGTCAAGATGCGACTGACCTTTTCCACGCTGGTAGGGACAGAAGGCGGGGGAGCTTCAAATGTACGGGAGCTTAAAAAGATACGGGTACAGTGGTCTACGCCAGTAATTCACTGAATGTTCACCTTAGACTAGACTTAGTGACTAATGAGGTAGAATGCATAATTTTAGAAGTTAAGCTTCAAAATCACAGACCTATCGTAGTTGGTTATCTCTACCGCAGCCCTAGTGCTGATACCATGGGGTATGAAAACTTCATAGAGCACGAGGTAGACCAAGAACAACATGGAAGGATAACATCAGAGAAACTCTACAACAGCATGATGTGCCTATGGTCGAGGCGGCCAGAAGAGCTAGAAACAGAACCTTATATCTCCCTCGACACCCACAGCGGTACAAGAGGAAGTGAAGAAGAAGAAGAGAAGAAGATGAAAACTTCACCATCATAATGGTTACAGTGTTCAACAATGTAGGAAAAATTATACTTCTTGGGGACTTCAATATAAATGCTATAAAATCCAATAAGACGTGAGAAGACATAGCTACCTCTTACAATCTCTGACAGTCAAACAAGCTACTAGAATAACAAAATCATCGTCAACACTCACAGAAATAGACCACAGTAATACAACATGTCCTGATAACACCATAGAATGCATGGTATCCGCTATAGCAATGAGCGATCATTAAACCGTAACGTGCGTGTAGAATAAAATAGGAACGAAAATTACCAAACAAAAACATGCATATGCATTAATTTAAGAAGCTAAACAAATTTTAATCAAGAGGTATTCCTACTGGACCTGCTCAGTTTACCTTTTGGCCATGTTCATCAACTTCCTGACCCGGATAACACTCTGGAATATTGGCTGAAGACCTTCTTTTGCGTATTTGATAAACATGTGCCAATTAAGGAGTTTGTGCGAAACATCGGACTAAATCCCCATGGATCACCCAAGAAGTAGTTAAAATTATGAGAGAGCGAGATAGGATACATACAAATAAAGATTTAATGACCTACTGGGGTCGGCAAAGCAAAGTCCAGTATGTCATTCGTAAGGAGAAGATAAACTAAAAAAAAAAAAAAAAAAAATAATAGTAAATAAAACAATCACCAAGTATAATTGGAAGGCAATTAATACTTTGACAAACAAAGGTACTTGAACGTGCCTGCTGACATCTAATATAACATCTGATGATTTCAGTAATTTTTTTGAAGCCGATATAGAACAGATAAAAGCCAAAATACCAAATTGTCCTTGTGATTTATCTATTCGTATGCAAATAAACGTTAATAAGACAATATGCTAATTACAACCAGACAAAAGTAAATAGTTAAAATTCATCGAGAGCACTTCAAATCTACTTTGGGAGGACTCAAGAGGAAAGTGTAACTGAGCATAAAACACTGGGGTTGGTCATTGATGAAAATTTAACGTTCAACTCTCATGTACAAGCACTTGTGAAACAAACAGCTAAAAAAGGTTTACCAACTTGCAACAATTAAAAACTTGATGAAAACACCAGAAAGATATTTTATATTTCTCACATCCAGACATATATAGACTAATGCTCTTAATAGTAAAAATCACAGAACAGTGAGTTCTGAAACATATAAATGTCTTATGCCACTACCGCTTCGTAAACGTCTACTTTTCAATAAGGTGAAATTTATTCATAAAATATTGTCCCAAAAGGCTCCATATTACCCATGGTTGTTGTTTAAATATAATGGAAGGCATAGTAAAAGCCTAAACATTTTACACATCCATAACCCTAGGAGAGACGTATACAAACAACTTTGGTGTACTCCACAGCTCACTTGTTGAACTATCTTCCAGAACAAATAAAAAATACCACTAGTAGAATCAGAAACTGTTTGAATATTATCTGAGCAGAGATTACATGCCCCCATAAAAGATAAAAAATATTTTAGAAATAGCGCACATGTTCCCTAAATTTGTTACAACTACTACAGTTTACTGTATGCAGTAAGAAATGTACACATTCTTGTAATCACTACTTTGGTGCTATTTATAATGTTTACTATTACTTGATGTATGAATGAAATGATGTAAGAAAGAAGGGAGACCTTGAAGGGCAAAATGGTAGATGGGCCTGCGTGCCCAATTCTTAACCCTTTAAAAATAAAGTTTGTTTGTTCGTTCGTTCGCTCATTCTATCTATCTATCTATATAGTTTGTTGCACGCCCATGTTGAGCTATTTATATTAGTCTTGACAACTGAATCACGGTACATTTTGGAGGAAAATAGGTTACTGGAAGTGTTTCCATGTTGCGTTGTATTATAAATAGAGAAGGCCGTGGTTTGTTGATTGTCTTCTGTCTTCCAGTATTGGTTTTCCCCTTCAGACTCAGACACTGAATACTTTCAAGCAAAATTACTTAGCTCGAACAAGCTGAAGCAACAACTGTTTGGTACAGAAAGAGTTTAACTCACTTCTTACTCGCATAGGACTGCAGGTTACACCGGGCTGATGTATCTGATTCTACTGCCCTGATTTCAACTTCTTTGGAAGTTGGCCGGTTTACCACTTCAGATATTCCATTTATTCATCACCTGCGTGGTCGACCACTAGCTCTGTTTCCATTGTTTCTAAGTGACAGGGCCCCTCTGTGGTGCACTGTCTGATGGTAGTCTTGACATATGTTTGAGCTATTTGATCTGCTACTCCTGATGTAGCAGACCCTGTCATTTGCCCGACGATCTGGGCGTCAGCAAAGTCTGTTGACATTTTGAAAGCAGAAGGCTGTGTTGATTTTGAGAGCTGTATTGTGGACGTACTGTTCAGAAAACAATGTCAAAACTACTGAATGAACAGTTGCACACTAAAACCACACAGCGGTCAATAAATGAACGGAACTTTTTAACTTCTTAAATACAGGCGGCCAGTTTCGGTCACATTAAGGGAAACTCCTTACGGCACTACCCAGATAAAGAAAATGCAAGGGTTTGGCTTTTTAAACTGCCTTGTATTCAAGGAAATACGTCGATAACTTTGTCACTGAGCATCAAAGCTATTGTCAATCATGAATATTACAGATGTCCCTCACTGCCAAGACTCCCAGCAATCTAAACTAAATGAGAGCCTAGCATTATAACCATTGTCAATCATGAATATTACAGATGTCCCTCACTGCCAAGACTCCCAGCAATCTAAACTAAATGAGAGCCTAGCATTATAACCATTGTCAATCATGAATATTACAGATGTCCCTCACTGCCAAGACTCCCAGCAATCTAAACTAAATGAGTGACCTTGGCTTCCAGGTTGACCCAGCCTTGAGTGGGTACCGAATGCAGTCCCAGGAAGTAGAGGCGGCCGGCGTGATGCTGACCACATCACCCATCTTGTGCCGTTGGTCTATAAAATATAGGTCTAGCCCTATATGCCTTTGGCGTGAAAAATGGCTCTTTACTTTTTTTTTCAACTTTTAAAGTAAATGAAAGCCCAGCACTGTAAACACTCAGCCAGACATCTATTCTGAAATGAAAACAAGCAAAAAATTAGATTTTCAGAATTATTTATTTTCTTACATGCATACATATAATATAAGAAACATCATGCGTTAAAAAACACACAAATGTGAGCAAAAACAGGCCTTGCACCTGTAGTAAAACATGTTTTATTGCATGCCATGACAAAAAGTAATAACACTTTTACTTTGTTTATCACAAAAAATTCCCAATCACAGTTGGCATCTGTAGCTAAGGCATTGCACATGTGCTTCATAATTCCAAAATACCAAATAGATCACTTTTGCAGCAGTCCACTTTGCCTTGATTTTGACATTGTACGGAGGGTCAAAAGTGCAGAAAGCAATAGCATACTACTTAATGTAAAACTGGTTAGTAAAAATCACAAACAGTCGAAACATTAGGCTTTATTCTAGACTGTCCTGCAAAAGATATGCAACTAACTGGTTGAACCATCACAAAAACATTGCTCTTTACTAAATATTTCCCTAACTCAGCTATCTTTGCCTCATAGAACAGATCCGTTTAGTCAAGACAGTCCCAAAGAGGATTCAGCCAGTGAGGTGTAAAGTGTTATGACTTCACACATTCTAGATCACAACATATGAAGTGAGATGGTCAGTTCTCTTGTTTAACATCTTTCTTCCCCAGAAAATTCTGAAAATTGGTTAGCCGCCTATTTTTATGTGGGAGCCACTGTAAGTTAGCGGCTAGGTCTTGCCTGCTGGTACATTAGTCTAGTGTTCAAATCCACACTGTGGCATATTTTTTCTTCCAAACTGACCTTGACTCCCAGGTCGAGCCATATACAGGCAATTTCCTGTGCAGTTAAGGCAGTTCATGACTATAAAAATATAAAGTTCAAGCAGTATATACGCCTGATATGCCAAAGACATGAAAAAGGTCCTTTTCTTTTACACTTTTATGAGGCTGGGTTACATGTAATGACTTGAGGGGAAAAAAAACAACACCACAACTTCTAGAGACTGAATCTGGACCTTTCCTTGTGGGTTCCAGGACCCCATTTTAGGAAGGAAAAAGCAGACCCCCTTTCCCTAACATGCATGTAAAAAAAAAGAAAAAAAAATTACCACTGAACATTTTTTTCATTAGATAGCATTGTCAACTACAAAGCATGTGTGTGTGTTCAGAATTTCAGCCCAGTATTTATCAGGAAAAAATATAAAAATTAAATGCAAACACTGGATCAGGCAAACAAACAAAAGCGACCTTAATAAAAAAAAAATGTAATGAACTGTATTTAATTATGGTTGCTGACATCACAGATATTGTAGCCTAGCATAAACCACAACACAATGTGCCAACCACCCGCTAAAGTAAAAGACAAAAGAGAATGCAACAGGGCCATTGTTTTAGCAATAAATAGCACTAACCGCTATGCCACACACCAGTTAAGTAAACTTTAGAGGTATCAAAAGCATTTCTCCACTTCTGTATATGTCCTTAAGGGGCACTTGTCATGCCTGTATTGTGATTTACAGCTAGGCTGTGATATCTGTGCCTTTCGATCAAATACATCAAATTTTCAACAACACAGTCACTTTTTTCAAATCACCCTTTTTTTAGGGGCTGGTGGGTGATTTATTATGAATTTTTTTTCACCCAAAATTAGGGGCTGCAACCCATATAAGCTATGAAAAGCCTTAAGTAAAAAATATTAATAAAACAGTAATTTTTATAAACAGCCTGCATTTATTTATTCACCTAAAAAGAAACAAAAACAAATAATTTATCAGAAAATCGTAATAAGAAATATCAAACTTCTTAATACTTTTTCAACAATATACACCGGAAATAAAATAAGCAATATTAAAACAATAACTTAGGTATTTACGAATATTTTACACACCAGATAGGCAATTATAAACACAAGCAAAGATACAAATGGTTCATACAGTATTTAACTATGAAGTCACTCCCAGAACTGCCCATGTGTTATCTGGGCACACCCACATGTGGGCGCCAGGGCCCCCCTGGGGGAAAAACAAGAATAGACCCACTGCCTTTCCAACAAGCATGTATCGGGAGGCTTCTTTTGAAATCAGAGTGCTTTAGCCTGAGAGGCAAGGAACCAGCAATGGTGGATGAACAACCAGAACTTTCCGCCAGAATTTACAGCCAGTGAACACAAAGAAGAAGAAGACAAAGAAAAAGATGAAGAAGAAGAAGAAGACAAAGAAAAAGATGAAGAAGAAGAAGAAGAAGACCCGGGAACTCAAGTTAAGTAGAGAATGGTAACACTGCTGTCGGGACAGCACTTGGTTCTGTCTCCTTTGATTGCATCAGCAGTGCAGTAGTCCTTTTCAGTGCTCTTGGTGGTGTGCAATGCTAAACCAATTTAAATGGCACACATAAGCTAGTCACAAATATAACCTAAAGCTCCTCCTTCGGGAATGATGGTTAAATCGGACGATTTTTTTACTTTTTGTTATTGGCCTTCTGGCCCAAATTCCCTTTGCAGAAACAAGCCATGAACCAAGAAATTCCTTAAACAAATTTGCTTTAAAAAAGTAACAACAACAACCAAGATATCATGTGAACCAAGAAGCCCTTACCAATAATGGGCTTGTGTGGGGTGTTCAGATATTGTGCTTCAGGTTTAATCACATATATTTATTTTATTGCTCCCGTCTGTCTTGTGGTGACAACAGTTATTGTAGATAGTTTCAAAATACAGACTGTTCATGACTGGATCAGGCACACCAAGTAGTGACTGCAGACTTGATTGCAGTTGTTTTTAATTTCCCTACTGCAGTCATACATCTGCTCGACTGACAGGTATAGTTCTTCATACTGGACCTTCATTCACAAATGAATTTATTCAGGTTTCTCCCCCCTTCACTAATATTTTTAAAAAAACGCTGCTCCTCTTTGGTGCTTGTCACAAGTAAGGCGGGAAACTTTAAACTGTCAGTATAAAGTCACTGTTTTTGTTTACACCGTGATGTCCCATGCTTAATACTGTTGACATCCTTAACAATACCGACACATCAGAAAACAATTGCAACGCCATTGCATTTTTTAACACATTTGTTAAGGTTTTTATTTGAAGCCCCTCTGAAAATGTGTATTTAGATTCTAAATTTATTTCTCATTCATCCACAAGTAGTTAAAAAACAGAAGCAAACACCACCAGCAAATCAGATTTATGGTGCAAGATCCACACTGTTATAGATCGAACAGAACTCGATGGGTTTTATGGTCAATACCTTACTGGCTGCCTTTAGTTCCTATGTTTTTTCCAAGTACTCATTTTTTTACATGGGAGAACCCGGAAAAACAGGTCATTTATAAAAAAAATATATATTTCGATGCAGATTTAAAGCTAAGACCTTAAGGCTGGCAGGCAAACACCGAGCTGCCGTGCTCCCAAATCATTCGCAGAATGGATGAATTATTGATGTGCTCTGCGACTCATTGAACTCCTTGTAGACTATGTAAAGATAGTCCCATAGCATAAACTGTCGCTGGAACATGAAGTGCCAGACATTCAGATATTCTAGTCTACACTATATGAGGTTGGGTGGCCAGCTTGCTTCCTCAAAATTTTTCATTACGATAACATGTAAAGTATGTACATACATTTATTCTTGCTATTTTTCTACAACTTAATAACTTCTCTGATTCATTCTTCACTGACCAAAGACTGTAGAATGAAGTGATGTCAAGCGTGCACGTAGACATAATGTTAAAGTTAAAAATTAAAAAGTTAAAAGAAATGACTTCATTGCACTGGGTTCAACCTATATGGCTCGGTCTCACTTTGCAGAATGGCTAGCTTAGCTGACAGTGTCGCACATGAGCATTAACTCGTAGCTCCTGGGACGAACCTCAGAGCTCAAAATGCTCGACCACTTTGCCATGGAAACCCTCGAAGATTTAATGTTTCTTTCTTGGTATCTGTCTGCCTCTTTTCCCCTCCAACTTTCCTACTGTCACGATGTACTCCAGTTTTCTTTTTCTCATGGCATGACCAAAGAATGTACATTGTCTTTCTGATGTGGGCAATCAGTTCTCTTCATCAGTCAGTTTCTTTCAATTCATACTAGAGACAACACTGCAGATATAGATAATTTATTTCAAGCGAACGAAAGAAGAAGAAGAAGAAGTTTCTTTCAAGACATCACTCTTTTTTTTTTTTAAGCCTGTTTAGAGTGTTCTCATCATTGGTCTATAAAACCACATCTCTTCGACTCCAGAAAACACTTGGCAAGCATGAAACAACTTTTGCCTGAGCAGGGATGTACTGTATTACATGTATTATTGGCCACTGATTAGCACAAACTTTTCAATAAACTTGGTTTTTTTAGTCCCTTGAATTTGTATTAACAAGATTTTACTGTTTTTCTTTCTGCATAATGTGTAAAGCAAGCGCCAAAAGTAAGAGTAAAGGATCCTTTTAGTTCCATTGGTATTTCACTATATTGTGCTTGATGCATATCTTTTGGAGACAAATCCAACATCAAATAAGCCACTTTCACTTCAAACATTTCCTGGTACTCAATTTATTCTGTATTGACCTAGGAGCTCTGGGTCAAATATAAAGAAAATGTGTGTTACAACATGACTGTGCAGTATATAGGCGATTCAACTGTGGAGCACCTAAAAGCACACTAACCTACTACAGTGAGTTAAAGAAATTGTATATGAGACTCCCGGTCTAAAATGGAGGACTAAGCATGGCAGAATGTTAAGTTTCGAAGTTATTTTTGCTTTCGACAGCACATTGCTTATGCAGTTTCCACATATGGACAGAGTATCTATGGTTTCGCTACCTGAGATACTGCTTGGTGCAGCCCTGTGAGCTTTGTTTTTTTTTTTCATGTAGAATGCCTTTCATTTGTGCAGCAGTTCAGTCGCTGTGATCAATATGGCCGGTACCCGGTTTACATTTGGGCTGGTAAAATACTTTAGGTAATGATTCTACGTTTGCATAGCCAGCTTATGCATATGCATATTTCTGGATTGTGTCGGGACTAACTGTCTGTTCACCAGTTTTTCAAACGGGACAAGGAAGAATGTTTCATTTGATTTTCACTGGCACAGGAACGAAGCAAGTATGTGGTGACTCGACTGCAGTGAAGCTGAAATTTCATTTAAGACTAAGACTAAAGTAATTGGTTATTCTCCTCAAGATGTTGAAAATAAACCAATATTTATGTGCTATTGGTTGGTTTTATTGTACAGAAGAAACACCCACTTTAATGAGGTAGTTGCCAGTGTGGGTTCCTTGGCCAACATTTTAGAGAAAATAATAATAGGTCCAAAGGTTATCAAAATTAACAAATCAGGGCTGTTTGCTTCATTGTTGGAGAGGATATGAATGAGAGGCGGGAAACCAACAGTCTGCACACAAATAAGCCAGATCTGTAAAGTGGATGTGTATGCACAACTAAAATTCTGGAACTAGACCAAAGTCCAGAAGTCGATGAACAGTCAGAACTTTTCACAGGAGTTTGAAGCCGGTGAATGCTAAGAAGAAGAAGAACTTGGGAATAAATATTAGATCAGAATTGTGACTTCTCCACTATAAAAACCAAAATTAGTCAAAGGCAAATCCATGCAAACCATGTCAGGAGATTGAACATCCCTTGCTGGATCAACAAGACTGCTGAGTTGCAGATTCTTTTCTGCACTGTCTGATTGTGTCACAGGGTCAGACGAGTTCAGTACCTGACCAGCATGTGCTTCATTCTGTCTGCATCTGTGGATTATCCCTGGACAGTCACGATGCTGAACCACACTGGTGACTAGGTTGTGACCGTCAGTCAATACTTCCATCTTCTCTCTCAAGTCGTGTCCATTAACTTCTCCACCTCCAACATTCATTGTGTTTCTCCATGCTGCACCTAGTGGATTCTCAGAAGTAACTTCTTCTTCTTCTTCTTCACTTCCTCTTTTACCGCTGTGGGTGTCAAGGGAGATATAAGGTTCTGTTTCTAGCTCTTCTGGCTGCCTCGACCATAGGCACATCGTGCTGTTGTAGAGTTTCTCTGATGTTATCCTTCCATCTTGTTCTTGGTCTACCCCGTGCTCCACGTCCTTCTTCTCTTTCCATGTATGCTTTGTATGGTATGGTTCAGAAGTAACTGATCTATCTAAATCCTTATCATCATCAATAAATGGCATAGTCTCTAACTTCGTTTCTAAAAGACAACATACTTCGGCATCACTTATTTCAGGTATCAATTCTGAAGGTAATAATTCACTGTATGCTAAATTATCTACTGTCAGTAGACGTTTTTCAGAAAACAGTTCATCATTATGTAAGTCTTTAGATGATTTGTCCATTGATACATTGAAGGCATCCATATTTGCTTGAAGATCTTGTTGCATAGAAAATCTACGCTGTCTGCAATGAATACAGCCATCCTGACTTCTGATGACCTTCCCCTCAGTCAATTTAGAACTTCTAATAGGATCGTTTTGCCAAGCAAGATTCTGTGAGTGCAATAAATGAGGCAACATTTTCAGATGGTTTTGAATTATTGATGAATTCTGCGAAACATTACGATTAACGGGTGCAGATGTGTCTCTGCATTCCTGAACATGTTGAATACAAGTGTCTGCCTCAAAATTATCTACATCAAAACTTGCCCCTGAACTCTGCAAACAGTGCCAGCACATGCCTTCAACAGTTTTCCAAGCACTTTCACAGCCAAGTTCCGTGAATGACTTTACAAACATGGAGTCATTATCTACAGCACTACCATTCATAATGTTTTCATATGTAAACTTCTTTATGATGTTCTGCAGTTTATGCTTGCCTTTTTCCAGTAGTCCATACGGCCTGTCATTATGTATCACACAAGTGGACATTGTATTGCTGTGTCTATTTCCGACTAGATCTGCTACACTCAATGACTCTGAAGTTTCTTTACCAGATTCTGTTAAACTATTCTGCATTCCTTGACAAGGATAACATGTAGAGCTCTGATCACCAGGTGCTTCATCTGTTTCAGGTGGACAGCTGCGGTTATCTTTCTCCAGAAGGATGTAAGATTTGTCCATTCTGATGCTACAGATGATGTGCATGGTGTAGAGCTCCATGTATTGTCATAACCCTGGGAAGCGTCCGGGGTCCTCCTTGTAATGTGCCGGCACAGAGAACAAGCTGCTGTCCAGATCATCTGTCCACTGAAAGCTGGTGAAAGTCACTTTGGCTGAAACTGTTGGGAACACGGGGATCTCTGTGAAAGAAACAATATGCTGAAATATGTTTAAATTATTTAACACTTAACAACACATTGCGCTTGGGCCAAAAATTGAAGCAAGGAATATTGTGCCAAATACTTCTTTGTCCACCATATGAGGTGATTAAGGAAATGCTACTTCATCCTGCAGAAAACTGCAGCTGCAAAATCTAAACACAAGAATAAGTCTCCAAAAGGATTGGTGTGAGCTGGTTAAGGACTTGTGCTCCAACGGGGAAAGAAAAATGACGAGGAGAAGCAAGAGAAGGAAAGGGGTTAAAAGAAGATTGGAGAAGGATGAAGAGGAGGAAGAAGGAGATGAAAGGAAGAAGGAAGATGGAGAAGAAACAGAAAAAAGAAGATATACACATAGGAGGAGGAGGAGGAGGAAGAAGATGGCAAGATAAACAAGAAACAAATTATTTTCTATATTTTTTGTATTATATTTTCTTACACAGATGATGTATCTGTGGTTTTGGTGTTGAGAACATGCTTCATAATTCTGAAGAAGCTGGTTCCATTCCAGCTGCCGACCACCTTGCACTGATTTCAACAGTTATATCAAGAGCTGACAACTTAGAAAGCAAGGGGAACTACTAAATGTAAAACTGCCTAGTAACATCAAAACAGCCAACACATGCTGGAGATGGTCTGCAACACCTAACAAAAGAATTGCAACTAACTTGACTCACTGGAGGGGAAAGCTGAAAGCAGCAGCAGACAGTCAGTGGTATGAGATAGAAAATAACACAATGAAGAGATGCAAAAACAGCAGTTTGAGAGGATACAATCAAGGTCAGAGGCAGAGAATCTTGAAGATTAATTGCAGCCAACCTTCATCATGGAAAATAACGGACTATATACCAGGGCTATTCAAGAGGCAGCCTGCAGGCAAAATTTGGCCCACGGGGGTTTATCAAGTAGTCCTGCAGATCACTGCCAACTGTACTGTATGAATGAGCTTTCCATGCTTGGGGTGGGGCCTTTGTTCCATGACAATCTTCATTTTCAAAATTGTGGGCCTTGATTAAACTTAGCCGAATGGTCCTGGTGGTTACCATTGTAATCTATCCAGTTGATTCTTAGTCCTAATCTAACTCATCTTCTTCTTCGTGTTCACCAGTTGTAAACTCTGGCAGAAAGTTCTGGTTGTTCATCCACTTATGGACTGTAGCCTATTCCAGAACCTGAGTGTTGCATGAGCATCCAACTACAGATCTGACTTATTTGTATGCAGATTGTTGGTTGACTTCGAAGTAAGCTTCCGATTAGTCAACATTTACAACATGCTTTTGGGCAGGCAGTGGGTCTATTCCTGTTTTCCCTTCAATAGGACCCAGGAACCCACATGGGGATAGCTCGTCTTATCCATGACTAGGTAGCTAGTCACGCTACATGACACATGCTCTGGAGGTTGGAGTTTGTTTCACAGACTGCATTACGTAATTCATGTGTGCAATTATTCAGAGATCCATAAGGATTGATGCAGGAGAATTCATGCTTTGTACAACTAAAGAACATATATTATTACAGGTAAAACAGGTTATATTTTAATATGAAAATCAAGTTACACAAAACAGATTTTCTGGATAGGAAAATCATGTTATGCAGAACACATTTTCTTATATGTTACATAGAACACACATCATTTCATGTTACATCTTCATCATCCTGTTATGTTGCTATACATCATACGGGGGCTACAGTCTAGTCTTCACTTCTACCCAGTACAATCCTTTCATAACATAACATACATAAGATAGCCTTTGACCCGTTAGGGTCATGGAGGTGTATCAATGGAAGTACTAACAGACAAAGCCCATATCTTTCTCTGTCCTCAGCCTGACTAATAAGTGTACAATAACTTACTCTTGTCCATTTCTTGATGTTATCATTTCAGATTCCTCTTTTCCCTCCTCTTTTTCGTCCCCCCCCCCCCCCCCCCCCCCCCCCCCCCCCCACCTTATGTTCCTTGAAGTACAGTCTTTACAACCGAATCATGACTCACCACAATCCTGAACCAAGCTAACTTGTGATGTTTCACCACTGCCAAGAGAGGCTCCTGATATCCTGCAAATTTATTCTTTTCACATCACTGATGGGGTTTCCATATTCAAAATGGTGAATAACAGCAGATTTTTCTCCTTAGTTGGTGTTGCTCTCGGACTGTTCTGCTTCCTTAACATAGACTGCTATTTTGTGCACATTTCCAACGCAAGATACTGTGTGTTTTTCGTGGAAGGAGTGTGTATTGTGGTTTTGCTATGTCAGGGCAGGATAATTACCAATAGTTGGCAGCCTTGACCACACTGCCTTCTCAATGTTTTGATCACTGCAGCCCACTCGGGAAGATAGAATCTCATCAGCAGCGGACTGCAACTGTCTAGAGAGCAAACTCGATAAAAGCTGTCCCCAGAAACAGAATATGTCAACAATTTCTTTTTTGGTGGGGAGGAATCGACACGTACAGTTAACTCAATGGCCATGGCCATGGCCATTTCATTGATGGAATCCAGTCCAGCACCTTTGACCTCTCAACTTTAATCTTAGGGTTCCTGATGGATGTCTCGTTTCTTCAAATCCATTTGTTTAATATCTCAGTGGCTGTTTGCTGACTGTCTGTCCATTTCTTCTCAAGATATGATCAATATACAGCAGCCTTATACCTGATGATACAAGCGGCTGTCTAAACATTTACATTACTTCTTCTCCTTCAGGTTACACACAGCAAATCTATTCTTTTATATACAGAACATACCTATCCTAACAGGAAAGCCAGGTGGCAGCTTTGAGGACATGAAGTCCCTTAACTTCTGGAACTGCTTAAACGGAGCCATGACTTCAAGAACATTCAGAAGCCTGAAAAGTAATATATCTATTAACATAAAAAATGTAAATGAAAATAAACTGTACAACTGTACAAGACCCTAACATAAACATAAAAAGCATAGCACAATGATTTCAGCCACCGGCATGAGGCCATGTTAAGGCTGATGTGATATTTCTAAGGAGATACTCTATACCTCATCTCGGACGCCAGCAGGCTCTGGGCTGGTTAGATGGATCCTCAAGCAAGACTCCTGCCACAAGTCCCTATCGTACACTATGGATAATGGCTCATATGGGTCTGAACAAAGCTCACAGAGGATCTCGGAGTTGGGAGCTCCAGAGATGCAGTGTCCAAAAACCCTTTGGCTCTCATTAGCCCCCCTTCCCATCCAATGCATGGGTGATAACGTACATCAAAAACTCATTGGGACATTATTGAAGCCTGCTAGTTAAAAATCCTACAAAATGACAAACTTTGGTTCAAACGTTTGTCAACCAAAAATCCTACTGAATTGCTGATTAGGCTCAAAAGTTTTAGATGGCCGAAAAAAAAAAAAAATTTTACTGTGTGACAGCCCAGACTAAATATCCACTGCCTTAGGCCCCACTTGTCCGAGTGTTGGGAGCAAAGTCAAACCATCAAATGTCCTACTGTGCAACAGATAGGGTTAAAATGTCTGCTGCCATTGGTCCTACATGTCTTAGTGTCAGGACCAAGTTTCTGACTGCCAAATTGGCCTACTGACTGACAAACAAGGTTCAGATGTCTGACCATAAATTGTTCTACTGATTGACTGACAGAAAGGTTCAAATGTCAGCTACGTTGAAGTGTCAGGACCAAAAGGGGTAGCCATGCATGATACACGTTTTCCTATACAGTCGGGTTTTTACCTTTTATATCACAGACAACTTTTTTTATTTTACCTCTTCTGTCCCAAACTATTAATTTACCTTTTCTCTCACAGACAACTTTCATTTTACCTCTTTGGTCACAAACTATTATTTTACATTTTCTGTCACAGACAACTTTAATTTCACTTTTTTCTGTCACAGACAACCATTATTTTACCCTTTCTGTTACAGACAACTTTCACCACAGACAACTTTCATTTTAATCGTTTCATCTGACAGAGCTAATATTTCACCCAAATCATCACAAACAGCTATTAATTTGACTCCTACATCAGCAGCTAATAGTTTAAATCCTTATGCTTGAGGAAGCCGGTTTTTAAACTATCCCAGACAGTTCATTATTTAAACCTGGTCTGCCCCATTATCATCATCATCATGTGCCCTGCCAGCTGGTATAGGCGCGCATGTGTCTCCACAGATCACGATCCCTGGTTGACTGTAACAACTCTCTTGATGATATCCCTCCATGCCATCATTTCAGTCCATCCAGCATCATCTCTCTTGCACTGCCTCTACACCTTTTACCACTGATCTTTTCAGTTGTCACGATGTTCTCCAATGTCTCTCTTCTCATTATGTGGTCAAAGAACAGTGTTTCTATCTTTCTTATTGTTGTACATAGAGATCTACTACTGCCCCATACTGCTATTATTTAACCCCCTTTATACAACATGACTATTATTTTAACCTGTTTGTCTAAGACAGCTATTATTTTAACCATTCTTTATTCCTCTTATTTGTTCACCTGCTATAAGCTCTGGCAGAAAGTCCTGGTTGTTCGCCATAGTTGGACTTTGGCTTTGTGCCAGGGTCTGAGTTTTTCATGTGCATATATTTTCCTGGTTTATTCGTTTGCAGTTCATTGTTCCTTGCTGCTCGGGCAGATGCACTCTGATTTTAAATAAAGTCCCAAATTAGTTGACTCCTAGGACATGCTTGTTGGGGAGGCAGTGGGTCTATTGTTTTCCCCACAATAGAACCCACTCAGGAAAATCCACTCCCCCCGAGACTACTATTATTTTGACATGATCCCCGTGGGCGTTCTGGGGCCCTCTTGTAGGGGAAACATAAATAGATCTACCTCATGGCTATTAAACTACTGACCCTCGGATAAAAAATGGCCCGCAGATGCATAGCAAGTGGACCGAGGATCATTGTCATTTGTATGGTATTAATAATCTTTCTATGATGAGGCTCTGGCCACTGACCTGTGACAATCCCCATTTTGAAAATGTTGGCCCTGAGTTACTTAGTTAAATAGTCCTAACCTACTGCCTATACAAAAGCATGTAGTAAAAGTCGACTAACTGGAAGCTTCCTTCAAAGTCAGCAGGTATCTGCCTGAGAGGCAAGGAACCAACACTCTGCATACAAAAGAGTCAGACCTGCTAAACGGATGCACACGCAACACTCAGTTTCTGGAACAGGACTAGAGTCCAGAAGAGGAAAAACAATCATAACTTTTCCGTCAGAGTTTACAGCCGGTGAAAAAGAAGTAGTAGTTTTGACATAATGTCACATCAAACAGCTTTTATTTTAACCTAATCTGCCCAAGACAGGTATTTATTGTAACCCCTTATGTAGAAGACAGCTTTTACTTTAATATATTTTACAAGAAGCGTTCATTTGAAAACCGTTTGTTCCGCCCCATTTGTAGTTGCCTGATTTGAATACGATTATGTCAGAGTCATGTTATAAGCACTGACCAATGAATAAAAAACACATGCTTATCATCCGGTGAGGCACAGATTCTGTTTATGACGACTGAGAAAATGGCCAGGTTGATCCAAAATCTGTTCAAAGAATCTTAAGGAGTGATGACTCAGTTTTTTTTATTTGAAGGATGTCGATCAGTACCCATTCATTGAAGAATGCAGGCAGCAAACTGTAACACATGTGTGTTAACACTGACAGATTGGGCATGAATATTTTGGAAAGGACGTGAGTTCATGACAGATCTTCCACAGCTGGGTCTAGTACATGTTGTTGTAAGAGAAAAAAACCAGCCAAAATTGATGTAGTAATATAGATGAATTATTGTCAAAGCATTTGTTTGCTAGCAAAAGAATTCAATGCCTCAACTTGGAAAGTTAAAAAATGCTGTTTATAAGCAACAGTAATATCAGAAGGGTATAGTGGCAGGCGATGAATCATGGTGCCATCACTTTGAGCCGAGCAGAAAAAATAAAACATGCAAGATAAGTCTGCTGAATTACCAAAATAAAACAAAAAGCAACCTAAAGAATTCTGCTGGTAAGGTTAGATGAGTGCATTTTCTTTTTTAATGAAGGCCTATTAGTGGCAGACTTTGAAGAACCTGTTGTTAACATCAACTCTACCCACTACTTAGAAATACTAGACAAGCTGCACAAGGTCATCAAGAGTGTACACCCTGACATGCTGTCGCATGGTGTAATTCTGTTGTGTGATAATGCAATAATGTTTCGAGTGAGAAATGACGTGATCATGAAAACTGTTGGAACACCCATTGTCAAATTTATTGAGAAACAAAGAAAGAAATGGTTTGGCAATCTAATGTGAATGAAACCATTGATGCCAGCAGCAAGAGCATTCAACCTGAAAATCGAAACATCAAGAGGCAGGGGAAGAATGAGAAGAAGATGGATTGAAGGAGTCACTGACACCTAGAGACAGCATAACATCATGGCATATCAAGCGATAGAGCGCACTTTGGCTCGGCTACCGATCATTTGAAAAACTATGACACCTAGCGGCATAAGCAGATATTGACAAAAGAAAGAAGAAAAAGAAGAAGATAATGCTCATCCGCATATATAAGACTGCAGGAAGTGTTAGCATGAAAGATGTGGGAAATTCTGCAACATCCAGCCTTTAGTCCTCATTTGTTACCATCAGATTATTATTTGTTTGGACCTTAAAAAAAGCTCTCAAGGGGCAACAGTTTTTCACAGATGAAGACATAATAAATGCGGTAAACACCTGGTTAGCCCTTTGGAGAAGACGTAGCCGAAACATCGGCCCAACACAAAGTAGCCAAAAGGACGACTGGGCCAATCGGTCGGTCCTATATAATAGAAGCCTTAATATTGACTGGCAGGTTTTCGCACAAGCCAATCAGACTGCTTCTCGCATTTCTTACACATGTGGGCTGTTCGCTGATGGCTTTTGAGAAAGTTTGATGTGTTCTGTAATTTTACATAAATTTTTTGTCTAGGGTTGCCTGTGTCCAAAAAATGGTGAAAAGAACTGTTGCGTTATTGCAACTGAAACATAGCTGGAGGCAGGAAAATGAGTAGAACCATGTGCCAGGCGTGTCTGAAGGACTTCCAAGGGCCTTACTTCCCAAAATACATGTGTTAGGACTTATTCAAGCTTCATTCATTCAAAAATTAACCCACATTTTTCAGGTTAGTTACGTCTGTTTCCAAGTTTTATAACAATTGCTTGCATTAATAATGCAAATCAGAATAGTTAATTTGAATAAATGTTGAGATTTCAGTTTGATTCATAAATATTCAGTTAGTTCATTCAATTTCCTACACAAATATATGTAGTTTTGTATATGTTAATTAAACGCTTTATTTTAAATAATTTTTTTGTGTATAAACTATGAGAATCCCCTTCTAAAGGCTCTGTCTTCTTGGCACCGAAACTCCAAAAAGGCTCTGTCTCCAAAGAGTTAAGTCAGCAACTATATAACTTTTTTTGCGGATGGCATTGCTGCCTATCTAAGCAATGGGATGCTTGCCTGAATGTTTACTGTGACTTTTTCTGACCTACGAATTATATATAATTCGTAAAAGACACGCACCTATTTAGGCAGTAATGTAGACAAAGATTGGGACACTGACAGAGATTTAAAATTTGAGTACAAGCAAGACGAATTATTTTTTAGCAGGAGGAATCAGTGGAATTCAAAGTAAATTTAAACCTCGTTAACATGAACTCGCTGGAGAAGAACACTCAGTTAACATAAACAAAATGTTGGTGCAGCAAGAACGTATTATTATTTGAGCCCAGTTAACACAAATGTTTTTTTAAAAACAAACTCTTCATTTTTTGGTTCCTTGGATTGTGTGTGCTAATAAGGTTTTACTGTAGTACTAAACTTGAAATATTTAGCTCTATTTTCAAATCATTCATGCCTCATGAAGCAAATAAAACTATTACTAATAAACTACAAACATTCGTTAACTGGTGCGTATACAGAATAGAGTGAATGAAATGGTATGACAGAATCATAATGTGGAGTTTTGGAAAAGAGGTAAACAAGTTCCACTGAATCAAGCGGTGAAGAAGAGATCTTGGTGTTTGGCAGAAAACATGTTTGAAACAAACATGTTGAGAAAACAAAACAATATAACCAGAATATTTTTTATAATGGAATCCATGCGGTCACAGAAATAAAGGCAGACCTAAATCACACAGAGAAGGGAACCAGAGAGTAAATTTAAAAAGATGGGGATGAAATAGTATGACCTGCATGTGACAGCAAAGAACATGACGACTTGGCATGAGTTTGTTGAGGGTTTATGCTAATGGCAGGATAAAGGGTAAAAAAAATGTTCAGGTCCATCTTAGGCAATATAATAAACGAACATTTAAGTTCCGTAAAGCTAATTTAAATGTATCAGTTACATTTAATCTATACAATACGGTCAGGATCCTTTTTTAGATTAGTAGTATACATTTTATGAAGAAAGTATTAAAGAAGGCTTCTAATGGTATCTCCTTACACTAATGTTCCAAACATTTTACTTTCTTGACATTCAAGGGGCAAGCCCATTGGGTAATGACTCTGAGCGTGTTTCTTACGTTATGTACTACATATTGATATGTATGAAAAAATATTTACATATTTAAGTAGTACTTACACATCTATGGTGACAGGAAATTCGTCACTCTGAAAAACAGTTAAACAAAATTAACGCTTCCTTTCCCAGCAGTTGTTACTCTTGCTTGTTCATTCCTAAGGAGTTGTACCTGATAGTGACAGATGTTTGAGTCTGAAGCAGTTACACAAGAGATACTATGGAAAACAAGGAGTTAAACTAGCGATTAAAGCAGAGAGGATAAATATAACAGCTATCTGTGAAAGGAGGAAGCCAGAACAGTATTTTTTTTTGTATTGGTATTGATTAAGAGATGTGTGGTAAGTGTTTGGTAACTATATAGTAAATCAAGCAGGTAATTCAGTTCTAATCTAAACATTATTAGATACGGCAAAGGGGTTCATTGGAGCCTCGTAGTTAAGTTAGTTGCATATCCTTTACAGGACGTTGCAAAACCAACTCTAACAGGCCCTGGCTGTTGTGTGGTTTCTCTAGGCAATTTACATCCAGTAGTTTGCCATTGCTTTCTGGACGGTCAGCTTTCTTGATACCACTGTCGAAACCAACGCAAGGCGCATTGCCCGCAGCTGGGATCGAACCTGGCATCCCGGCATTACGAAGCGTTCGCATCGACTTAGCCACAGAGCCGATGGAGCCTCGTAGAGACACAGTTAATAAAAGCTCCACATACTATAAGGTGCTGTGGTAGTGTAGCAGCTAGAAAACTGCCTGCAGGCCTGTAGGCCTAGGTTTCAAAGTGCTTTGATCTTCTCCGGAGTATGTCTCCAAGTGTTTTAAGCTAACAACTCCCATTCTGTTCTGGGTAATGTAAAGACGGGCTGCACTTGCATGGTTTTCCTGTTTCGTGGCTCCAACTGGTACACCCAGGGTATGCAGTTTATTCAGCAAAAAATTATTTTCCACAAAATTGTAAGCCTCACAGCATTTAGTTTCTCGTATGGCATTGATGATGTCTTTCTTGTCCACAGAGGGCCCATTCCTGATAGTTGCACTGTCAGCCAGAATGTATGCTCTCTCAATGCCTTTCCCACCAGCATGCCCTGGGACAAAAATGAAGGTGATTTTGCAAAAGGCTGCATGCTGTATCAGATGGAGCCACTGTTTCCGTATGTACCCCACCCTGATCATCTGTAGTATGCTCACTGAGTCGTAAGGAAACGTATAATGGTGAACTCGTGAGTAATCAGGCATTCCAGGGCCTTTGTCACAGCTGTGACCTCCACTGTCATGCTGCTGGTGGTAGAAGCAAAGGCTCCACTATCCTCTTTTGTTGAAGAGGGAATCTGAGCACCTGTGGATGTGTCCAGAGTAGTGACTGTGAAGATAATCCAACTCATAATTCAACTCATAACTTATCTTTTTTAATGACTTTTCCTTGGGTTTTTGCTGTGAAAGCCCACACACTTCGCTTCCGTTGGATCACAGAACCATCTGTATAAATAACAGCATCTTCCTGTGATGTGTGTTCCTCCATCAATTCTTCACTTCTGCATCAACTACTGGTGGCGCCAAATCATGGCACTGTCCTGTCAGGTTGACAACCACCACAAAGTACTGCTTTTATTAGATGTTAGACAATATGCAGTAAAACAGTTAATTTTTCCCTCTAAAAGCTGACCAAGGGGCTGAAACACTCGGCTCTCATTCAGAACACTCAGCTTGCAACCTTCAGTAAGATGACGGCTATTTTTCTGTCAGAGGCATGCCGAAAAATATCCTAAACGGCATAGTTTGGCAAGTGCACTAGCAATGCAGCCATAAATCCTGTGATTCAAAATGTCTCCTGTCCAACCCCAGCAGAAAAATGGGTGAATGCAGGCAGTAAAGACTTTGGGGCAGCAGTTTCTATTTTTTCTTTTTACTATCCAATATAGCATTTTTACCAACATTATGTTACCAATGACGAAAGTGGACATTAACAACAAAAGGTAAAAGTGAAATGAAAACATCAAAAATGTCTATGATTCATTGTAGATGTAACTACAAGACAGGCTAAGAAATGACAATATCAGGAAACAAGTTGTGATGGAACCAGTACTAAACCACATCAAAACAACAGATCAAATGGTTCGGACATGTGTCAAGACCACCTCCATGCAGTGCACCACAGAGAGCCCTATAACACAGACATAACAGAAGTGGGTCTAGAGGTCAACCATGCAAGCAATAGATAGATGAAATATTCAAGACTGTTAATACCAGCATCTAGGTAGCATATATAAAGACTCACAAATCCCTCTTCAAATCCTGATGCTGAAGGGCTACACAGGACTGGAGAAGAAGAAGAAAAAGTTTTTTTTTTATTTTTTTATTTGAATGCAGACATTCCTTATTACAGTTGTGAATAGTGTGTTGTATTGTTTGCATGTCACTCAATGTATGTGTTGTTGCATTTAAACATGTTTCTAAATATACATACCATAGCAACAGTTGCCTTGAAATCCTTTAAGCTTTCCTTTGCTACCCACTGCCTCCCAAGACATGCAGCGTATCCACCAGGAGCTGCAATGTAATCATCCCAACTACAGGATGACTTGTCTGGTGGCAGCAGGGAATGGCGTCTCCCAAACTGAAGAAGTGAAGCAAAATTTATGATTACTACCATTAATAACTGTTGGACTGCAATTCTTATGTTAAAAGTGATTACAGCTAAACGCTCTTCACTTTCTTGGCTCACTCTAGACAACCAGCTACACGTTCATTGCTTACTTCATACATCACAGAAACGACGGACACTGGTAGAGTCCTAAGGATATCGTCTATGGTGAACGATGACTACATGCAACTGGCAAAATTCTTCAGCAAGTTAATAGATACAAATATCTTGGAACAGTCACAGCATCTAATGCAAGATGCCTTGCAAAAATTGGAACAAGAATCGCCAAGGCAAAAGTGGTCTTCAACTAGATGCAAAAGATACTCATCAATAAAATATCAACCACAATGTGAAAAATAGTGTTACAGTGCTGTTATATGCATGTGAGACATTGAAACAAATCAGATAATATGAAAAACATTTACTCACAGCAGAGATGTGGTTTTTTAGAAGAATATAAAAAAAGAAAAAATAATGGAATGATTGAAAAAACAAATAAGGCAGTCCTCCTCAACCATATAAAAGTCATAAACGATAAGAACAATTAGACATAAAGAGTACGTATTTTTTGACATATTATGAGAAGGAATGAACTTGAAAACTTGGTAACAACTGGATTCACTGGCTACATGGATGGGGTTGGACAAGAACACTAACCTGATCCATGATTCTAATAACTGTGTGAGATGGTGAAACATGACAGCCTTTGCTTGCTGGCATGGCACATAATGCTGATGTTTAGGTCAACCTCTACTACGATATACAGATATGTGCAGGCAGGACATGAATGATACAGATACTGAATGTGATTTGCGGGAAAAAGATGCTAATGACTGTGTTGCATGGAGAAGAAAAATCAGGGAATAGGGATAAATGAGAAAATGTCCGTAGGCAGGTTAAGATGTATCAGTACTTTAGTAGCTTCTACATCCATCCCATTTGGATGAATCCAATATTGTTTCGTTTGCTAGAATGAATATGAATGAACAAATTTTGAAAAACTAGAAGTAGCGAAAAGAAAGCATTATTGTTTGTCAAGCCTGGTGAGCCGATAGGTTTAATTTTCATTTGGTATTTAATTAATTTAGTGTGATACCATTTTTATGTGATTTTCTAGACCAAATGATCAAGGAAATGGTCTAGAATGTCCATACTGCTGCTGTTGTTGATGAATCTGAGCCATGTAGTAACAATAATCTTGATATTATGACTAACAGTGCAAGTGCCAAAACTATTATCAAAAATATACATTTTGATAAGGTTGAAAGAAAAATTTCAGTCGGATTGTCCCTGTTTCGATCAGCTGTGTCTGGAATTTGGACTGTATGAAATCTAACATGTCACACAAAAATGGTCATAAAATCCAAAGTATTTAGATTAACTGTTTCAAATAAAGACTAGTTGGTGCGTAACTGAATAGAGAAGGCGTGTGAATTCTTAGAAATGGATTTTAGTGTAGCTGATCAAGTTTTTAAACAAAATAAAAAAGTAAAAAACAAGTAAGGTAGGTACACAATTTCAACAACAAAAATCTTCATGTGTGTTTAACATTTTTTTAATTTTAATATTTTGTTCTTGTAATACTGTTCTTGTAATAGCAGATACAGCCATGAAATTGCAACAACATCTAACATCCATGAATGAAGAATGTAAAACAAATAATATGAGAATCAACACTGAAAAGACAGAAGTAATGTCAATAGGAAAAAAGAAGACAGATCTAAACATAGCAATAATTGGATAAAGAAATTGACATTAGATGCAGTAAAGCAAACCAAGTATTGGGACAGCTAGTCCCCCTCTTACAGCATAAGACAATCCCAATCAGCACAAAGAGACATCTTATTCAAAGCATATGTATTCCAACTCTGTGCTACCAGTGCCAGATATGGTTACTCACAACAAACCATAAAAGAAAATTAGTAACCACGGAAATGAGATGTCTGAGAAGGGCTGTAGGAGTGACCATAAGAGATAAGATCAGGAATGAGATCATAAGAGAACAAGTCGGCACAGAACCAGTTCTGGATTGCATACAAAGACAGCAAGTGAAATGGTATGCCCACTTAGAGAGAATGCCTTGTGACACCATACCATACAAAGCATACATGGAAAGAGAAGAAGGACGTAGAGCACGGGGTAGACCAAGAACAAGAAGGAAGGATAACATCAGAGAAACTCTACAACAGCACGATGTGCCTATGGTCGAGGCAGCCAGAAGAGCTAGAAACAGAACCTTATATCTCCCTCGACACCCACAGCCGTAAAAGAGGAAGTGAAGAAGAAGAAGAAGAATATTGACACTTGAATAGTTTTGATGTATTCTGTATTTATGTCTCTTTAATTTCATATATTATATGTCACTTTACAGCCAATATTTTTTCTTCAGGAAGGTTTTAGCTTTGTCATGTTGCAGTTGAAGTAAAAAAAAAATTCAGCTCAAAATGAATGCTATCCAAACCTCAGAAAAAATGTTGTCCTGAAAGTGTTCAGAGCTGAGCATCTGAGAATCTTCTTTTTCTTCAGCATTCCAAGCCCTTGAGGTTCATTGCTGCAGATATCAACCACCACCATTCATCTCTCTGTGTGGCCTTCTCTTTCCAGTTGTTGACACCAAGTGTTTGCAGGTCTGTCTGGACATTATCTCTCCATTGTCTTGTTGGTCTGCCTCGTGGTCTACGACCATTCATCTCCCTTGTGTATACAGTTTTTACTTCTCTGCATCTGACATTCTTTCAATATGAAATCTTGTAGATTCTCTTACAGTACATTCCTGTTTCAATGTCATTATAATTTTCTCCAGGGCTAAGTTGAAAAGAAGTGGTGACAGAACATCCCCTTGCTTTAAAACAGATGTTTGTTGAAAGGGGTCTGACTTTCTGCCTTTATATATTACTATATTGCAAGTGTCTTCCATATATAGTTTGGTCATGGTAATTAACTTCTTTGTTATTCCAAAGTCTCTCATAGCATTCCATAAACTGTTTCTATGCACACTATCATACGCCTTTTTAAAATCCACAAAAACATTATGTACATCTCTTCTATATTCCTAGTTCTGCTCTGCTGTTTGCCGTAAAATGAGCACCTGAGAATAAACAAGTTAACTACATGTGATCGCGAGAATGGTCCGGAAATTCCTTGCTCTAATCTTGTGGGTCTTACTAATCACATCCGTATTCACCACAGGTGGTGATTCTCATACCTCCCTACAGCATAACAGAACACTATCATCTTGAAAGACGGAAACATCATTTAATTTTCTGAAGGAAACAAATGTTTGGATTGGGTTGTTTAGACTGTTTAGTGCTGGTGCAGCACTGTGAGCTGTGTTTTTTCATGTGGAGTGCCTTGCATTTGTGCAGCGGTTGAGTTATGGTATTCAATATAGCCGGTAGCTGGTTGTTGTGTGGGTTCCACATTTTGAATGGGACCTTATGTGATAATTTTATGTGTGTATAGCCAATTTATTGTGACCGTCTACTTCCATCAACAAGAAACCGCATTTCTGGTGGCGACTGCTGACTCTGGCACCTCTAGCAGCTGCCATATTCATTTACTCCATGTTTGTTCACCAGTTTTTTAAATAGGACAGTGAGGGACATTTAATTTAATCTTAACTGGGACAGGAACTGAGCAAGCAAGGGGTAACCTGATTGCAGTAAAGTTGAAACCTTGACTAAGTTTGGATAAAAGTTGCCCACATGTTACAACTGTAGTTAAGAGAATTAAAGAACAGATACATTGCAACCTTCGATACATGCCATTAAATGTGACTAGGGGAAACTGGTATGAGACTTGCTACATCACCTGGCAGATGAAGAAGCGTATGCTAACTGCTTGAAGAAAGAAATAAAGAAATGTAAAATTATGTTTACTGGTGAGATAAATTAAGAAAAGATGCAGAAATATCTGTTCATAATTCAATATACAGCTGAGGAGGGAAAAGAAGGGGCTGGAGGGGGTGTTACAGAAAATATATGTTCAGAACAACCCATAATGGAGGGGGAGGGGGAGAAGGTGTTACAGAAAATATATGTTCATAACTCAACCCATAACAGAGGGGGAGAGGGGGGGGGGGTGTTACAGAAAATATATGTTCATAACTCAACCCATAACGGAGGGGGAGGAAAAGCTTACATCATCTGATGAATCTTCTGTACAATCCCAGGCACCCTTGCTGATGCTCTCCACAATGGCTTTATTCTTCTGAATATCTTCTGCAGTTAAATGTTCACGTCTGGAAACGAGAACAAATTATCTGATTACAGTACCCTGAATAATTTGCACATAAACGAAGCAAGAAGAATTCAATTTTACATCATAACAATAAACAATAAATGAACAGGTACCGAACATGTATACAACACATCTAACATTAGAGAGGGCTATGTATCATCAATTAGACTAAATTCTCTCTGTGTGGGTCCAAGGGCCCCACTGTGAGGGAAGAACAAAATTAGATGCTGTGCCCCCAAATAAGCTTGTCCGAAGAGTAAACTAATTAGAGGTGTTTCCTTCAAAATCAGTGCATCTACTTGAGAAGTGAGGAACCGACAGTCTACAAACAAACAAAAGCCAGATCTGTAAAACAGATCTACACACAAAACTCAGGTTCTGGTATAAGACTAAAGTCCACAAGTGGATGAACAACCAGAAAATTCCACTAGAGTTTACAGCCGGGGAGCACGACCAAGAAGGAAAAAAAAATAGAAGAAAACAAAATTCTATAATTAGAAAAGTCTATTTACCACCAGCCAGGCCAACAAGTACATATATCTTTACATCAGCAACTAGGCAAGCTTGTATTATTCAACTTCCAGTGTGCAATCTATGAAAGGTGAGGAGGGGGGGGGGGAGGGGGTATATTAGACCTACTGCCACTTAACAATTAGGCTGTAGGAGGCAACTAATTAAGACTTTGCTGAAATCGAATGTGTTGGGCAGAAAGGTGCAGATATCACAGCTTAGCTGTTAACCACAATAGAGTGTGTCAACTACCATTATAAGGGTGATTGTAGACAAAGAAGAAGAAATATCAGTAAACAGACAGATTCTTACATCATTAACAGGTCACATCTGTACGTCAGCAACAAGAACGGACCGTTTCAAGTATATTAACTTACCCTTCATCAAGCTAGTAGATCATGAACTAGACAATACTCTCTGGATTCATCTCAGTAAAACATTTCTTACTCACTACTGAACACTGGCACCAAATCATACATCTAACCTGTATACCAACATTTAGTCTAACAAAATATCCTCTCTCCTGATTTCTGCATGTTGACATTCCAACATTTCAAAATCTATTTCAAACTGACACTAATCCACATCATGTGCTTTTTGAAAGGGCAGAATGTAAGACAGGCCTGCATGCCCAATTTGTGACCCTTTGAAAATAAAGTTCATTCATTAGTGGGCGATCATGCCTATCCATAATCTGCTATCTTCAACAGTATGTATCAGTTCATGTGCTGACACCCCTTCCTGCCATGACTAAAGGCTTTTAAGAATCTCCTAAGTTGTCATCTTTTGTCTCTTTTTCAGCAGATCTAGCCAGTGGTCACAACATGTTCCAGTTTTCTTATTCCCATAATATGATCAAAAATGATGACTGTCTCTTTCTGATGTGTGTGATACATTTTCTTCCACCCCTCACCTCTTTCAAAACATCTACATTGCTCTTTTTGCCGGGAATTCAAAGAATTTTTCTATAAAATCCTATTTCCGAGGCTTCACAAAAATGTTTGGCTCATTTATTAATTGCCCAAACTGACACTACAAAACATTAAACCTGCATATATTTGTGACCATTATTCTGAGATCTCAACACAGCCCCACAAATCATTCTCAGATTTCTTACACAATCCTATTTTATGCTGTCAGCACTGGTTTTTTTTAAATCTATTTTATTTAAGATTGTTGTGTGCAATATATTGGTATATGAAAGGGAAGTTCATTATTGAACGTAAATCTTGGTGCAGTGCAGCACACATTGAACGGAATGTGAAAAGAGAGAAAAACGGTTAGCTCCAAGTCCCCGGAGAGGAAGGATGCGGTGATGTAGGTTCTAGTCTGGGTGTTGCCAGACTAGTCCTGCACACCCACATGTTACGCTGGCGTTAGGCGTCCAGGCTATCGGCGAGAGATGCCGCAGTGGCCGGGCCAGTGTGACAGAAGCTCGTGTGGTGAGATGGGAGATCTCAAGTACGTGTCAGGCCGCAGACGGAAGGTCTGGATAATCTTCACAAGGTATTGTGCATCGGCCTGTATGATTTTTCTAGTGACAGTGTACCCAAGGGATGGGTGTCATAGAGATAGACACGTAATCACGAGTTATGGGTTGCACGAGCAGGTAATGTTTGCTCGTAGTTAACTACTGAACAGAGTGGCAGTAGAAGTCGTCCAGAGCGTCCTGAGTGTGGTGTGTCGCCTTGATAGTGAGAATGACTGTGGCAATATAGAAATTCATGTGGATTCATTGTCTTGGTGTTGAAATACATTAATTATGTTTTGACGTTCAACATGTATCCGGCGTCCTTTATTGCTGTTGGGCGGGAGTGGTGACTTGTAACTGTAACACTATGGAGCATACCTAGATACTTGGCAAGTGTGCGGTGTTTCAAGCGAACATTTCGCACACGGCAAAGATGATAAACATTCAAGTCTGATTAATATTTAAAAACGGGAGGGGAAGAAAAAGCTGAGAGACCCAGATTTTGTATTGATATTATTGTCTCTGAGCTGATCAATGTTAACAAATAAAATCTGGTAAAAACAAAGTTTTTCTTCTTTTTTTTTGTCTTTACACTTAAAAGCACCTCTTGCCGTTTGTATCTCTGTCAGTTCCTCCATCTTCATCTACATACAAACAGGTGTATGACTCCACATCTTGGAGTGGGATACCATTAAGAGAATCACAGGGAATAAGTAAGTAAAATATAGACCCTTTTTCCACCTTTGGCACATCGAGCATACAGGACTAGACATTAATGTTTACAGACTAGCTCTTAATGGGTAATGTGGTAAACATCACGCCAGCCACCTTTGCTTCCAAGGACATTGTCTGGCACCCAGTTTAGATTTTGTCAACCTGGAAGCCAAGACCATTTCAAAAACAATCAGCCTCAAAAGGTATTTGAACTGTAGACTGTAGACTTTCAGGCCTACATGCAAGTAAAGTAAAAAAAAAAAGTAAAGAACCCTTTTCCACGCCTTTAGGCGTATAGGGCAGATAGGGCTAGACCTTTATTTTTATAGACCAATCGGCACAGGATGGGTGATGTGGTCAGCATCACGCCGGCCGCCTTTACTTTCCCGGGACTGCACCTGGTACCCACTCAAGGCTGGGTCAACCTGGGTGCCAAGGTCATTTTTTTTTAAAAGTCCGGCTCCGCCAGGGAGCGAACCCACGACCTTCCGATCCGCGGCGAGCGTCTAGCCGCTCGGCCACGGCGACTCCCACATGCAAGTAAAACTAGGTATTAATTAGCTACACTAACCTTTGATACTACTGAAAGTCTTCACTGTCCCTAAAACATTGCAGTTTCAGTATTTACTCAGTACACAATATAATATTCTGAATCATCAAAAGAGAGCCAGCATATCAGTAAATATACTCTACAAAACATGGAATTTACACCTTTGAAAAAAAGAAAAGAATGAAATGTCATATTTAAAGTGTGAATGTGACAATTTAATGATAAAAGTGCTAGAAAAAAAATATCTTCAACATGCTAAGGAAAATATACAAAGAAGCAGCAGATATTCAAAGCCTCAAACATTCTAGAAAAGGAAATGTAAAAACCAAATAAACTGAGATGGACAAATGATGAAGAAAATGAAATATGTCCTAAACTCAAATTCTGTAAAAAGGCTTTAACCACATATATAAATTTTCTGTACAAAGAATTTCCTTATACATTTCAGATTATTTCAAGTTAAGTGCCCCTGACAGTTATTATTCTATCCTAAAATAGCAAAGAATTCAACATTCTATTTTTTTTTTAAACTGTATTTACTGCCTGTTAGTATTACTTCTTAGAGCAGTGAAGGACAGGGGTCTCGGGCCAGTTTATTTTTGACTTCTGTTTGGATGTTTGCCAATTACAGAAAAACATTTTCATCATTTTACAGAGTATGTGAAAACCCAGTATTTTATCAATTCCTCAATACTCCATAATGTGTGAAAATGTAAAATATGCTTGCTTGAATACACCATAGTTTAACGTCATCAATTTCAACAAGCATTCTAACAGAAATTGACTGCAAAATCCAGCCAACTATGAAAGAGTTTAAAAGGGACTTCACTGGAGTTAGAAGAGGGTTTATGCTCCACTGGAAGTTGAAAGGCAGAAAGAAAAAAAGAAGTGATCAGATGAGACTACAAGAAATTGTGACCCTTACTTTAACACTGAGCACACACCTTTTCTTTGACTCCAGAACAAGATTATCAACACTGTAGAAATCAGATCTAAAGTCACCAACCATCTCCTGATGACAACATAAACAAAACAAATTATTCAAAACTTTAAAGAAGATACAACATTCTTCTTCTCTTTTTTTTCTTTCTTGTTTTGACCCTGTTTTTGTCTTACAGCATCAGGTTTAAAAGAGGCATCTTTGTTAGCCTTAGTGTGTGCTACGTGGATGCTAGTATTCACTGCCCAGGATATTCATTCCATATATCCATCACTTGCATGGGTGACCTCTAGCTCTGCTTCAACTGTGTCTTAGAGGTTTGAGGTTTAAGTGGATCAACATCATAGCACCTAATATCTCCGTTCTTCTTCTAACTCAAGTCTGTGTTCCAAGAAGCTCAGCACAGTGCACAGGCTCTGTAGCACCAGCAAGGATCCTGAAATACTTTGGGTAGATTTTAAACTCTAAAATTGTGCCCGAGCAGCGCCATTAGGCTAATCTTTTCAATTTCCAACTGCAAAGGGATTTTTTTACGTGCGCAACAATGCACACAGGCATTCGATCTCACTATCTAGAGACCAGGGTGAATTACTAAAGTCCACGTCAACAATTCCCAGCCCTTACCAGGGATTAAACCCGGAACCTCTAGCACTCGAGTCAGACACCATGCCTCAAGACCACGCAGCCGCCCCAACTGTGTCTTAGTAACACGGCTCCCAGTGGTGCACTATCTTCTGGTAGTCCGGAACTATAAGGACCATTTGATAGGCTGCTTCTTGAAGTTTAGCACTGGTTCCATCCCAACCTGCTTCCTGATATTCTCATCCTGTCTCTTCCTGTTACATTTTTGATTCACTGTTGATATTTCATTTCTGTTGTTTCAATTTTTCTGTTCCCTTCATGCCCCTGTTTGGCACAGGTAACACAATGTTGGTAACAATACAGTACTGAATTGTGTTTTTTGGGTATCAATTGTTATCTGTTTGTTGTGCAATTTTGGTGATATTTGTCGAATGATTTACTGAATATAAAATATTACCATGTGAATGCCCCAGCAATGGTAGGGCTGAATTTGTGTTTCTTTTCAATTGAAAGTTTGGGTTTAACATTATATCCACAATATGACCTAATGCAAGTATATATATATATACATATGGGTTTGCTTTAGTTGAACTAAGTCAATGAAACTGAAATGTGTCCATGAGAATGAGTTACATACATATTTACTGCTTTAGACAATCGTGCAGAAGCACGCCTTTTTTTCATGTATCTAAGTGCAGGGTAGATAGACACTCTATAAATAACCAATATGATACAATCATCAAGTGAAGAAAAGAACAGGACAGACTAAAACTGCTTTTCATAAAATGAAGAACATTTTGTGCAATAAATCCATGTCACTGGATGTTAGGAAAAGAATTCTTGCAAGCTAAATAGAGCCAGTTTTCACACATGGCTATGAATCCTGGACAATTAATAAACATGCCAGACAATATCTTGAGGCCTCAGAGATGTGGTTTTACAGAAGAATCATTAGAATTCCTTGGACAGCTAAGAAGAGTGACTCAGATGTTTTGAAACATGCAGGTGTTTCAAAGACAACTTATCAATATAAAAAACATCAGAAAGAGAAAGTCATCATTTTTTGGGGTCATGTTATGAGAAGAAGGAAAATCAAACATGTTTTGACCACCGGAAAGATCTGTGGAAAGAGCAATAGAGGAAGACAGCGCAAGAAGAATCTTGACAGCCTTCTATCATGACATGGAGGGGTGTCAACACTCGAACTGATAAATGCAGTTGCATGAAGATTGTGGAGAGGCATGATCGCTCACGCAAATCGGCAAGGCACTTGATGATGATGATGATGATATACTCAAAAGTTTAATAAACTAATTGAGCCCTAGATCCAGATATTTTAGTCAAGAGCAATTTTTCAATACATATTTAAGCCAACTTCAAGGGGAAAATCTTCTGTTTTCTTGTTCTTAATGTTCACCGGCTTTAAACTATAGCATAAAGTTCTGGTTGTTCATGCACTTCTGGACCCTGGTCTTGTTTCAGAACTTGAGTTTTGTGTGCATATCTATTTTACATATCTGGCTATTCGTAAGCAGACTGTTGGTTTCTTGTCTTTCAGGCAGATGCCCTCTTACTTTGAAATAAATGTAAAATAGACTTTGAAGGAAATAATGGGAAATAACATGTAATACTAACAAAAGAAGGCCTAAAATATCAGACACTCGTAATAGAGTGATGGGACAGCTGCAAAATAAAGATGTCTGTACCTAGAAGAAAAATAAAAATGGAACTTTTAACCAGATTTTCTCAGTAGTAACTTTTACAATGAATGAGTTCAGAAGATTAAATATACTCCATCATCATCATGTTGTGTCAATTATACATTGCATTCATCCATTATGTTCTTCTGTGCAATCTTTGCAATATCATGGATGGAATTTGATCCAGCACCTTTAGCTTGTTTCATAATAAACTTCTTCTTTATCTTCCTAGCATCCACCATCTGTAAACTCCATCTGGAAGTTCTTGTTTTTCGACCACTTCTGGACTTTGGTCTTGCTCCAGAACTTGAATTCTGTGTGCACATCCATTTGACAGATCTGCTTATATGTATGCAGAATGGCGATTCCTCACTTCTTAGGCAGATGTGTTATGGCTCTGGGGAAAACGCATCCCCAATTGGTCGCCTTTTACGACATGCGAAGCTGTGCGTCTATTGTTTTCCTCTCCTACCTTAAATGAAGCCTTGGAACCCACAGGGGGGAATCATGATAATATGGTTCCCAGGAAATGTTCTGAAAGGTGAAGTTGGCGAGCATGATGATGGCACCATATATCCAACCCATATTCAAAGCCTGGTAATAGAATCTTTAGTTTTAAAATGCTTACTAATACAGTGTGAATAAAAAATAGGACATATCCTCAGCATTACGCCAGTCAATTTTGGCAATTTTGGTCTTTGCATTTGTAGGGCTGTTATCTGTCACTTTATAATATGCCAAGGAGGACTAGCTAGTAAACATAATCTAGTCTTGGATACTAAAATATTCTGGCCATATCAAGCCCTATGCCAGAATAGAAACAAAAAATTCCTGAAGGCATGGTACCAGAAAAGAGTGGCGAATCAACTTGCAGAAAGATGAGCACAGGATACAAGTGACACCTTGGCTTGAAAAGTGCGTGAGGCATAGTTTTTTTTTAGGCAGACTGTGACGAGAACAAAGTTCTGCAAAGGAACTGCTACATGATAATGATAATGATATGCTAAAGGCAAACATGGTAATTCTTACTCTAAATAGGTAAAAATGAATTATTACTTTTCACTCAACTACATGCAGCTAGGGCCGCCGTGGCTTAGGCATTGCGAGTCCGACTCACAATTCCAAAGTACCACGATTGAAACCCACTGCTGGTTGCGTGGATTTTTATCATGGCATGGGGTGTCGCAGGTCGACCCAGCCTAAAATTGGGTACCAGGATGTATGTCCTGGGGAAGTAAAGACAGCCGGTGTAATGCTGACCACATTACCCACCTAGTGCTGATTGGTTTGTAACAAAAATGGCTGCTCTTTCCATATGCCCTATGTGCCTAAAGGCGTGAAAAGGGATCTTTACTTTACTTACACACAGCTGCCATGGTGTAACAGCTAGAAGCTCATCTGCAGATTAGGATGTCGTGGGTTCAGATCTTGGTGGTACTATATTTTTTTTTTTAAATAATTAATTTGGCTGCCAGGTCTATCCAGCCTTAAATGGGTACCAGGCAAAGTCCTAGGAAGTCAATGTGGCTTGGCATGATGTGGACCACATTACCTACCAAGTGTCATTGGCCTATAAAAGATAGGTCTAGCCCTATATGCCCAATACACCTGAAGGTGTATAAAGGGGTCCTTTACTTTATTTTACTCAACTACACAATTTTTAGATTTTAATGTTCAAACCTGATTTTCTCCAAACAAGGATTCAACACTTAGAGACTTTGGTGAAGTACTAATGATTTGTTTAGGTAAATAAGGTTAAATGAAACAACATTAACTTGTGAGTGCATTTATTAAGACAACTGGTGAAGGCGTGTATGTGTGTGCATGCACGCATGTGTGTAAGTAATATTTCTGCGGGATCTTACAGATTTGTCTTCCCTGAAGAGCCAGCCACTTCTCGCCCTGGAGAATGAGATATCTTTTGTAGACAGCTGGGCTGCGATGAGGTCGCTGCTCATGAGAATGTCTACTTCGTCTTCCAACTCCTGCTCAAAGTCCTAAATTTGAATATTTGAAAAGGAAAACTCAACTGACTTTAAAAAAAAAATACTGTAAATATACAACAGTGAACTCTTATTTTTCTTCTTCTTCTGTGTTTGTCATTAAAAGGGCGGTTGGCCTGCTGTGTTGTAGTTTACAGCTAGGCTGCAACATCTGTGCCTTTTGGCCCAACACATCCTATTTAAGGCAGTTGTTTATTTTTTTACAGGACACTGCAGAGCAAACCCCAGGATTTTAAGCTGTTGTGGTTTTTCTAGGCAAATTTACGTTCAGTAGTTTGCCATTGCTAGTAGTTTGCCATCGCTTCCTGAACAGCTGACTCTTGATACCACTGTTGAAATCCACAGTCTGCTGCCAAATCGCCTGCAACTGGGATGGAACTCAGCATTATGAAGCATGTTCACAACACCTTAGTCAAAGATGTTGACTCATTGAAGTTAATCCTTAATTAGCTGCCTTTTATAACATGCTTGTTAGAGGGAAAGTGTGTCTATTCTTTTTTTTCCCTTCTGCCTAAAATGGAGCCTCAGGACCCACATGCAGAAATGAACCATGTGGTACAGTGGCTAGTCTCTGTGTGGGTACAGTGGCTAGTCTCTGTGTGGGTACAGTGGCTAGTCTCTGTGTGGGTTCTTAATTTTTGTCTTTATTGAGCAGCTTATCTTAATTTAATATACTTTAGTCTATAACTATTTACCCAGGAGGAGAAATGGCAGCAATATTTATTACATTCACCATAACATATTTATAGCATTCTCCATAAAATATTTATAACATTCACCATAACATATTTATAACATTCACCATAACATATTTATAACATTCTCCATAACATATTTATAACATTCTCCAATGAGTTCCAGTGCCCCATTTGGGGGGTGGGGGAACTACTGCCTCCCTAACAAGCATGTAGTAAAAGCTGACATATTAGGATGGTTTGCTTTGAAGTTGCCTAAGGGGCAAGGAACCAACAGTCTGCATTCAAATAAGCCAGATCTGTAAAATGAGTGCATGCAAAACTCAAGTTCTGAACAAGAGTAAAGTTCAGAAAAGGACAAACAATCAGATTTCTGCCGGAGTTTACAGCTAGTGAGCACAAAGAAGAATACAGATCATTTTTCTCTAGATCAGTCCATAATTTATAACATTCTCTATAACATATTTATAACATTCTCCAATGAGTTCCAGTGCTACATTTGGGGGGTGGGGAAACTACTGCCTCCCTAACAAGCATGTAGTAAAAGCTGACATATTAGAATGGTTTGCTTTGAAGTTGCCTGAGGGGCAAGGAACCAACAGTCTGCATAACAGCAAGTGAAATGGTTTGCCCACTTAGAGAGAATGCCTTGTGACACCATACCATACAAAGCATACATGGAAAGAGAAGAAGGTCGTAGAGAAATAGGTAGACCAAGAACAAGATGGAAGGATAACATCAGAGAAGTTCTACAACAGCCCGATGTGCCTATGGTCGAGGCGGCCAGAAGAGCCAGAAACAGAACCTTATATCTCCTAGGACACCCACAGCGGTAAAAGAGGAAGTGAAGAAGAAGAAGAAGAAGAAGTCCATAATTTTGTGTGTGTGTGTGTGTTTATCTGAGTGATATACAATAAATCAACTGAAATCAAGAGAAACAATTTATCAAAGCTGATCCTGAGGGACAAAAAAAACAAAACAGTGTATCAAAACAGTAGGGTGGACATTAAATCTAAAGCTTCTTGGACTGAGAAAATCTCACCTTGAGAAAAATTAAACTGGTCTATACCTAACTCCAGGAGATATATCTGATCATTACATTTTAGTCTTATCTCCAGTTATCCCTAGGTGGGTTCCAAGCCCAATTTTAAGAGGAAAACAGAACAGACCTACTACTACTTTTCAAGCGTGTTATAAAAAGTGACTAATTAACTCTTTGAGTCCCAAGGAACGCATCATACGTTCATATGTTCATACCTAGAAGCCCAATGAACGCATGATACGCCGATTTTATTACTTTCTTTACTGCCTCCCTGGGCCTGTGATGTTAAGCCACCTGGGACTCAAATAGTTAAGGGTTTGTTGAAATCGGATGGTTAGGCTGAAAGGCACAGATATCGCAGCCTAGCTGTAAACCATAACACTATGTGCCAACTGCTCTTTTAATGGTGAAAGCAGAAGAACAAGAAAAACAGTCTCCAATTTAACAAAAACAAAACAAAAATTTGTGTTCACTCTGATAAGTGTTAGTAAAATTTAATTACCAAACTATTTCAATAACTCCACAAACTGATTCATTTTATTAATAAAACTGCAATATAAATGCACTTCTGAACCAACTTTGTGCTATTAATGCCAAAAAGCAAACAAAAAATAATTACATGTGAAATGAGATGTATAAGAAATGTGCCTGGCAAAATAGGAGGCAGAGTCAACAGTGAAAAACTAAGAACAATGACAGGCACAGTACCCGTTAATGATTTCACGGAACATCAAAGAATAACATGGTTTAGTCACCAGGTCCGAATGAAACAAAAAGAGCCAGCAGCTAGCTGAGACCAGACCTTGTCAACAGCAGTTCAACAAATACCAACATGCAAAGGCCAAATTTCAGAGCCAAGCTGCAGGCTAGACGGAGGAGCTTGCCCAAAAAAAAAAAAAAAAACTTTGAAAGAGACACAAGGAAGTTCTGGAGGCTAGTAAAACAAATTAATTATGAGAATACAGGGAGAAATGCGAATATTGCACTAGGCAAAGAAGGAGCCATCCTAAAAAGAAAACAGGCAGCTGATCACTTTGCAGATTCTTTTGCCGAAGACAACGACATTGATATCAGCCTAGAGAAACAGGGAGAGGTTTGACAGAATCAGAAACAAACAAGACAAAATGATATAAATCTTGTGGCACTAGTGGCAGCACTTACTTCTAGCGAGCTAAAGTTAGCAATATCAAAGCTAAGAATAGGAAGTCACCTTGAATAGATGGAATAACCAACGAAATGTTCAAGAACCTTGGAACAACAGCAAAAATAAAGCTGCAACAGATCTTTAAACATTGTTGGACCAGTGGCAAAATTCCTCAGATATTGAGAGAAGCAATCATGATACCTCTCCTTAAACTAGGAAAGGACAGTTCTGATTCTCCAGCTATAAACCAATCAGCCTTACCATCTGCCTCTGTAAAACAGTGAATGTCAACCTTAGACTGGACTTACTTGGAAAGTAAGGCAGGCTTTAGACAGTGCTAGTCTACAGAAGATCAAACAATTTACCTTTCGCAAGAAATTGATGATGCCTTCCAGGAAAAAAAGCTGACAAGGTCTGGAAAGAAGGTCTCATGAAGAAACTGAGAAACTACACAGTGAATGGGAATATGTACAAATTGAAAGCATACTTGTATAACAGAAGAGCCTGAGTACAGATAGACGGACTCAAGAGTAAGAAAGTTTTGTTTCGCCATGGTGTTCTCCAAGAAGGTGCCCTGTACCCCACACTCTTTCTTGTCTATATCAATGACCTAGTTTCTGAACTATCCCATGCAATTGAAGCTGCAATGTATGCTGATGACTTGGTACTAAGATGTACAAATGAATATGCAATAGTGGCCACTAGACTGCTACAAAGAGCCAAAGATGCAATGGCTGCATGAGCTGATAAATGGTTTGTCAGCATTAACACTGGCAAATGTAGCACCACCCTATTCACTCTCTCTCCAAAACAAGAATCAGGCATCACCCACATAAATGGAGAACGTCTGAGAGAGGATAAGCAGCCCACATACCTCAGAGTCAGGTCTGACGGTAGGTTAACATGTAGAAAACATATCTACTGGCAGCAACAAAAGCTAGAAGGAAGGTAGCCACCTGAGAAAACTAAGTGGAACCACATGGGGTGCTAGTGGGAAAATACTTAGGAAAGTTTACCAAACATAAGTTCAACCACACTTTGTTGGATCAACAGCAGGAAGCTCGGCATCAAAAACCACACCACAAGAATTAGACAAAGTGCAAAATCAAGCACTTAGAGTTACCACAGACAGTGTGAAATCAACACAATAGCTGTGAAAGAGAAAATAAGGATGACCCAAGCATTCAGTGAATGCAGAGACACCAAGACCAATACGAGCAAAAAGATTTCTTAGCATGCCTAGTCACCCTATAAATCAAAGATTCCAAAATCTAGCTGTGGGGCGACTAAAGAGAAGCAGTTTCATCCACCAGGCCAGACGGTTCTGCAGACAAACAACTGATCTGCCTGCAACTGATAATCCCTAGGAGTATTTGAAAAGGAAGATCAAAACAGTGTGCAGCATAAAACAGTCACCCTGAGTCTACCTGATGATGAATACCCACAGAATCTTGTGTGGGAGTGTACATTGAGCATCCTAATAATACCAGGGATACAGCCAAAATACCAACAGGAAAGCACTGTCACAACTACGATGCAGAAGTTCAAGCCATCAAGACAGCAGCAGAGAAACTACTAAATATCAGGTATATTTCACAACCAGGAGTATTCCTGACAGATGCAAAAGCGGTAATTCAGGCACTCCAGTCAGGAAAATTACCAGGTACAGGGACACTATTATCTGAACCGGTGTAAGGTAGTTATGTTGTGGATACCGTCCCACTGTGGAGTTCCTGGAAATGTAAGAGCTGATAAACTAGCTAAGAAAGGTGCAGCTGAAGAACAACCAGACATATCAGTCTCTAATCAACAGAAGAAGAGAATAATCAAATCAATCAGAATCTACCGAAACTGGCACAAGACGATTATCATATTATGGATTTCCAGAGCAAGTCATTATCCTTCGCCTTAGAACAGGGCACAATCGACTTCACAGCCAAATGTACACACAATGTAAGACTGGCGAATCAATCATGTGCACAAGTCAACAACATACTGGCATCCTACTACTGTAAAAAGGTAGCAGTAACAACCTGGTGCCAATGTTTTAGGTGGAGGGGCGCACAGAGGATACTAGTCTTATCCTAGGATGAGGAAATGCAATCTTAAAACCTAATGTTCTGGCAGGGCAGATCAGGCCCTCAGTTTTTGGTTGGCAGCTGGTCTTGGAGGGAAGCTCAGACATGCTTTGCTTCAAATACATTAGTGTTACCTTTTCTTTGGAGTAAACAAAACAGACGAGGCTGCATGGCCAAACACATGGCCCAATGTGCCTGAGGGTGTGGAAAAGGGTCCTTTTACTCACATATCACACAAACCTCTCACTGACTAAAGAGGTCTCACATTTAATAAACCTTTTATGGGATATGCAAGATCCATCCCTCTTGGATCCTAAAATATCATTTGTTTTACATAAATATTTTCCCCGTTTTACCCATGAGAGGATTCCATCAATGTTTCTTTTAAACTATTTACGTATTTATATTCTACGTTCGTTTCTCATTAAATGTAGGCAGTATCGTTTTTATTTTTTATTTAAAAGTTTTACAATCAGCAAATTGTTGCAGAATTTATGGCTGGAAAAAAAAAAAAAAAGAAGCTGTGGTGAACATTCATAAACATTTGAAACAGTCAACAGGGGCCCGAGAGTTAAGGCTTCAGTTTCACACAGGCGAAAGGTCATAGCAGTGGATGGAAATTATACAGAAAATTAGGATGTGTTAGGGATACATTGAGTTACAATGTCAGTGAATTTAATAAATTCTGCTCATAGTTTTGCAGGAGAACATGTGTAGCATTACTTTCTAAATCCCTCTCGTACATGTGAAGTTCTCAGGGAGTGAACATTTGTTCCGTGTCATATGAGATAAAACCTGCAGAATTTTTAACTTTTGTCATCTCACTGATACCAGGTTGTAGCCCAGTGTCGTGGTTTTCTGTATTTGTCTTGCACTTCTTGGGTGGCTATGGTGACAGATTTGTTATCTTCTTGCAGGTTTCTGCTTCATCATTTATCCATATCTTTCTTGGTCTATCTCTCTCCTTCCTCCCAGATTTTTCTGCTGTAAAAAGTCTCTCTGACTGCAGTCTCACTATGAGGCTGAATCTGGAGCAACGAAGCCAGTCTCTCACCCAGAGGCTTTTAAAACAACTCCATAAGTCACACTGCTATAATAACTACAGCAGCTACTTGACACACAAAATCTAACACACACCTCATATCTGACTCTCTGATACACTTCAGCTCCATTGTCCAACACTGTCAGATTATGGCAGGGCCCAGCATCTCCATTATACAGGAAAGTAAGATCACCTCTCTCCCAGTGCATCTCAGTGAAGTTGACTAATGTTGTGTCAAGCCTGCAAAAATAAAACCTATTTAGAAATAGTTTTAAATGTAACCATTTCAGGATCAGACCAATTTATTAAATCAAAGCATTATTAAAGGACCCTTTTCCTACCAATGGCATGTCAGGCATTTGTATTATACCCATAATTTTTATATTTATCCATGTATAAGAAGCCCCATGCATAAGACGCCACCTATTCTTTTTAGCCCAAAATTATAAAAATTAATACTTTCAACATATCCCATGTGTCAAACCAATTTGAAACTTCAAAATTTTGGGAAATCATACTGTCTTATACACGATAAAATACAGTTTAAAAAAAAAGAGACTTTATTAGGTGTCTGTTTAACATAAAGGGAAAGGGTCACACAGTGGAAAGACGCTCGCTTGCTGATTTGGTCTAGGGTTCAAATCAACACGGAAGCAGATTTATTTCAAAACTGACCTTGTCTCCCTGGTTGATTCTCACAATATGATGATCACTTTATCCATCGAGTGCTGACAAATACAGGTCTATTCCTTTATGCCTGATATGCCAGAGGATTAAAAAGGGTCCTTAATTATTCAAGTGCACCACATTTGTATGCCACAGGCTGAAAGATCTGATCAAACAGTAGTTAGTTACCTGGTGAGCCAATCAAACAGTAGTTACTTATCATGACATCACCACATCGACCACATGGTGCTAGAGTCCAATTTGTATAGACTAATTAACAACTGACTGGTGATGCGGTCACCATCAGGCTAGCCCCCTTTACTTACCAGGACATTTCTTGGCGCCGATTTTAAGCTGGAAGCCAAGGTCAGTTGCAAAATTATTTAGGTCAATGTGAACTAGAACCCAAGACCTTCGGGAGGGCAGGTAAGCATATAACACCTGTGCTACTGCAACTCCCTAATGTCACTTTTGAGTTGAGAGTTAAGAACTGACATCATAGCACTCTGGACATTCCCATAAGCGCTCGATCCCCATCTTAAGCAGCAAAAGCAGAGTTCAAATTCTCATGGTACCAGTAACAGTCTAATTGTATATTCATCTCGCCCCAGCCCTAGGTGTTTAGCGTCGGCCAGTTCTTCTTTTCAGACTGTTTACTTGCTCCCCAATGGTGTTTACAACATCGAGCTTGTGATGCAATAATTTACTACCAAGTGCTGTAGTGTGTTAATAATAAACAAATTTCAACAAAGAAATGGTACACTCACCTAATCTGAACTCCCCTCTTTCGTATACGACATATATCAGATGGTAATATTCTCGACACTAAAGGCACTGAAAGTGAATGTCAAACTATAAGTTAAAAATTACATGAATATTACCATACCATAAAATGATATCTCTTTTTCTTCCTCTTAGTATTTGGTTTTGTATGCTCAGGTGTTAGGTGGGCTGAATCTATGAATTCAGTTGCTAGTCCTCCATGGTTCTCCACAGTTTACTTTGCCCACTTTGCTTCTGAGGCCAGATTTCTCTACAAAGGTGTAAATACAGTGAGCAGCCTGCAGCATGTGCTGAGATGTTTGTAGCCAGTCTGACACATGCACACGGTGGATGCTGTACATTATCCTTTGGAATAGCACACTTATCTATCTTCAAAATGATAATTTATTAAATAACACATGTTGCAAATTATTTATACTGTAGTTCAATTTGTGTATAAATCTACTCAACAACAATGGTGAGCCCTGACCGGCCACGCCAGCCTCACAAAAACGGGAATGCCTGTTTGAGCTTGACAGTGTATTCTAAAGGAGGCGGTGGCAAAGCTTAGGGCCATAGACTGAACAGAGGAAGGAAGGTTTTGGATGGGCAAGCTGAAGACACAATTAGAAATGTCAGCAGCCTTGATAAATGTGGGCAAGGAGAGGAGTGGGTCAAAGTGCCTGAACAAGAATCAGCCTTGTGTAGGGTTCGAGCCCCCTTTAAGTTGTGAGTGCAGGGACTGGCCAGCTGGTGCCGCAGAAAATGCATTTACAACCTCTAAGCCACAAATGTAAATTTAGGGACAAAACAGAAGGAGTATAACAGAGGCAACTGATGCAAAAGATCACAATCACCCAAGAAGTGAAACTGTATCACAAATACACACCCCAGCTTTGAAAATCCCACTTCAGTTCTAGATCAAAGTCTCTGATGTACTTCAACGCCTGCACTATGAATGGTCGTCGCTCTTCTAAAGTTTCTCTTGACTGGTGCTTGAGTTTACGAAGAAGCAGCATGACTGCAGGAAAAAAATGTTCAAACACATTGTTATTCATTAAGTAAGATAATTCCTGAGTTTTAATCATATATTTATACTTCCCAATAATGGACAAAAGGGTGTTCTGCTGTTGTTTTCCCACTCCTGGACGCCATCTGAAGGCTTGACCACCCTGAGATTACAAAATCTCAGTCATGATGACAAGCCAACAGGACAAAATTCAGAAACCCTGTTCAACCTCCAAAGACGTTATAACTGGTGTGTGCCCGTGTCAGCTACAACAGCCTGGTGTAACTTGTCTGATACTGCTAACTGTCTGTGACTACCAAAATAGTGTCTATAGGGCTAATTTTAACAATTACATGACCTGTGTGAAGGCTCAGGCCTCAATTTGGGGGGACAGGAATAGACCCACTCCCCCACAATAAGCATGTCATACAAAGTGACTAACTAGAGGTGTTTCCTTTAAAGTTGAAGCGCATTTGCCTGAAGGAACCAACAGTCTGCATAAAAATAAGGCAGATCTGTAAAATGGATTTGCACGCAAAACTCAAGATCAAGAACAAGACCAAAGTCCAGAAATAGATGAACAACCAGAACTTTCCGCTAAGAACGTTAAGAAGAAGAACAACGACAACAATTACGTAATGAAAAGAAGAGAAATAATACTTTTGATCAAAACCAATCTTCAGTGTGACAATGTAAAATATCTGTAGACTGTAAATATGATAATATGAACAATGATGTCTATTGCACTATGGATGATAATATAGTGTTCATGATATCGTGATCATATAATGGTGGCTCAGAAGTTTATTCTTAAAGCTGTTACATGACAGTCCTAATACCAAGTTATCAGTCTATACAGCAAGTCTTGAGTACATCCTCTTAATTGAGTCCTAATCCACAATAGTTAATTATTTTTACAGGATATGTATAAAACTGTCACAGATAGCATTTAGTTGATGTACAATTATTTTACACACTGTGTAAATCTGTAACAGTATTATTCTCCTGCCCTGATGCTCACTTTACAGAGTGCTTCTCCTTGCTCTTTCTCCAGGTACCTCAGCAAAGTGTGTGTATGTGTGTGTGTGTGCGTGTGTGACCGGGGTGGGGGGGGGGGGGTGAAGGAGAAATGTAAGCACTATGTAAGCTGGGGTTCATTTGTCTAAAATGGCTTTTGATGCTGATGTTCCATATTTTGCTTGGTCTTCCCACTGCTCCTGTGCTGACTATATTTAGTCAACATGGATCACATTTTAGTCAATTTAGTAGTTGGTCAATTTTTAAAACGAGTCTTACTGAGGATTTAAAACCCATGCAGCACTGGACTCTCATGCAGGGGAACGTGGTAAGAAATAGAGATTTTGTTCCGTCAGCAGCAAATATAAACAATTCTAACCTGCACAGTGCGTAGAAATGCCACATGTCTTTAACCCTCCCCCCCCCCCACATCTTAAACCACCAAATGTTAAATACAGGCACTACATGTTATGCTGGACAGTTTCACGCCATGTCATGGAGGATCATATTTGTCAGAGTTTATTAAAAGTACACGAGACAGAAGGTTGTGGATAGACTTCCAATGCCACATGGCACTTTAAGAAGAAGACAGACAGTTTAACAATTTCAGTCCCAGAAGATCATATCTGATGCCTGACTGAAGCAATAATGATGACAACAAAAGCATATGTATACTGCAATAGGAAGTCCAAATACACAGCACATTGTGGATGACTTGTTCAGTGACACCTTTTCTTGTAGTCTTTTGAGTGTTGCCGATTCAATGTCCTTCTGCTCATCCTGCCTCCTTGAGAGCACTGAGAATGTCATGCCAGTCCATTGCCAATTCCCTGTACTACCGTAGCCCTGCCAGCAAGCCAGTCCACACTTTTCATTTCCTCTTACCCCAGAGTGTCCTGGCACATAAATGAAACTATATATATAGCACATGTTCTCAAAAGACAACACCAGTAGGCAGTGATACATACTTGTCTGTCTATCTCCATAACTAATGGCCTCAGCTAGAGGTGTCCAGCCCAAGGCATTCTTTAGCTTCACTGGAGCACCATGAGCCAGGAGCAAGTGAATACATTCTAGAAAAGATTATTTAACAGTTAAATGGGAATGTTTGTGATCAACTCACAAACAAGTACAAGTTTTCTCTTTCAGTATGCCCCACTGATTAAGCCAACTCTTTCTGTATGTATATGTTCTAGCTTAAAGCGGCTAATGTTTCAGTGCAGTTATGTTAGGATGAGTCAAGAATTGATATCACAGCACTCAGGGCATTCCCATGCATGCTCTGTCCTCATCTTCAGCAGCTAGCGCAGAGTTCCAATACTGATGGTACCGGTCACAATCTGGTTATATGTTCATCTTGCCTTTCCTCTGAGTGTAGCGAGCCGACCAGACCCTCTGGTTACACCCAGATACCTTATTCTCTCCAGGCCATAATAATCTTCTTACTCTACTGATTCCATTGCTTGTTCCCAAAGACCCGTGACCACAGTTGCTTCAGTGCAAAGAAGTTAAATTAATAACATTACAGAAAAACAAGGAACTAAACTAAAAATTCTGACTTCTGCCTTTAAATGAGCGGCTGGCACACTATTTGTTATTTTTATACTGTAACATCTGTACTTTTGGATCCCAGGTTGACAGCCTAAAATGGGCACCAGGTAAGGTCCTAAGAAGTAAAGGTGGCTGGGGTGATGCTGACCACATCACTCATTGAGTGCAAACTGGTCTGTCAAAATATGAGTCTAGCACCATATGCCTTATGTACCTATGGAGTTTTTAAAAAATCCATTTAACTTAATTAGTTGTTGCCTTTTATCACATTCTTCTTGTTAAGCAGATTTTGTGGGTTTCTCAATCCCATAAAATGAGAGCTCAGATCACACGGAAACATTTGATATTTTCAATTTAATCCTGCTACCAATTTCTAGTTTTAAAAAAAATATCACAAATGGTGACTAATAAAAGGTTTTGCTGAAATCAGATGTGAGGATCAAAATTGCAGCCTAGCTGTAAACCACAACAAAATGTGCCATCTGCTATTTTATTGGCAAATATAGAAAAAGCAGAGGCATGAGACAGGAGGATATAAGAGTAGTAATGTACAGAAATGAATTGTAATACTATAAACTCAAGTTACTTTTAAAGTAATCTGTCATCTACTGTGTCTTTGACTCTCAACCTTTCTGAGCGGTGATATTCTGTATCTTACACAGAAGTAGAATCTGTGTTGCATTTGCCTCCTCCTGCATTTCAAACCAGTTGATGCTCTTTGATAACACTGTTTATGCTTCTGAGTGGCTAGTTTCAGGTGTCTGGTTTAGAATTGATAATTCATCATCATTTCCAGCCTTCAGAAGATGGAAGAATTCATAAAGAAATCCAACAAAGATGAACTGAAGCCAATCAAGTGTTAGGCCAAATGGCACTAATTCTGAAATGCAAGCATGTGAATATGACCAGTAAAAGAACACTGTTCAACACAATATTCTTACCAACACTATGCCATTAATGTCAAACAGGGACAATGTCTTCAGAAGACAGAAGAAAAATAGTCATGACAGAAATGAAATGTTTACATACCCTGCTAGGTGTGGCAAGGAAAAATCAACTTATGAACGATGATATCAGGTGGAGAGTCGGCACAGAACCAATACTGAACTTTATAGGTAGACAACAAATCAAATAGTTTTGCCATGCAAGATTGGCATCATACCGGGCACATCAAAGAGCAATGTTATACAGATACAACTTTAACAGAGCCAAAGGTCGACCATGCAGAAAATGGACTGCAAAATATCAGACATCGAAAAGTACTTTTTATATATGTATATACATATATATATGAAGCGAACAGAAAAGCCCATTCCAGAGATCTTTTCCCGCCCTGACACCACAAGCATTCCAGGAGTAGAGGAAAGAAGAAGAAGAAGACTTTCAGCTTACACAGCAGGGTGTAAAAGTAATCTGTGGACAATTTTGCTTGCTCGTTTATAATCACGCATCCTTTTTTTTTTTAAAGACAATGAAGTTAACAGAAATTGACGATTAAACGAGTGAGGTTAATAAAAGTTTCATTGTATATTATATGCTGCAAGTAGAGCCGCTCAAGCATGTGCAATATGGGCAGCTGTACTTTGTAGGCACCAACATTTTTAGGGCGGCATAATAAACTATAAGTAAACAATGTTAATCTGTTTTATTGCTTTTATCATTATGAAATCCACACAAAATTAGCACTATGGGATTAAATTTGCATGGCATTAATAGTGCATCACCTCACCTTTAGATTGAAGCACTTCATTGACTTAAAACAAATTAATGGAGTTTGGAACCATAAGCAGCAGGATGAGCCGTGCTCTTACTGATTAAGTCAACTCATTTTTTTAACTCTTTATCTATTGTGTATTATGTTTCAATATTTCAAAGGAGTTTAAAACCGAAATAAATAAATTACTTTTGGTAGTATTTAAACAAATAGTGATGCCGAGGTTTAGCAGAGGGAAGAGGGGGCATGAATGCATAGAGAGGTCATGCATCCTAAATACAGATCAGACTGTAAGCACATCTTCTTCATTCAGGGATGTTCTTTATAACAACCTTAGACGATAGCTGCATTGTATCCATTTCAGGCAAAGGTGAGTTTGGTGTGCCTTTTCAGCTGCAGTAATCAAGAGTTTCAGAAGAGTCACAATAGCATTTTCTTTTTCTTGTGTCTAGTGTGTCTTCTTATCTCTATTTCACTCTTACAATTCTAAGAGTGTCAATAAGAACTTGCTAATTTATTTTCCACAACCCTAGCCTACCTGAACAATCTTATATTCCCTGAAAATGTTTACGTTTTCTGAATGATCTGATATTCCATTAATTCGTTAACTTAATCTTTTTCATCTTAGCATTCAGTAGCTGTAAACTCTGGTTGAAAGTTCTGGTTGTTCATTTACTGCTGGACTTTAGTCTCAATCCAACACTTCAGTTTTGCATGATCCATCTGTTTTACAGATCCAGCTTATTTGTATGCAGACTCTTGGTATACCTTGAACAATCTGATATCCTTGAACTTAAGACAGTCTTATGAACCCACTGAAGGTAACTTCTGTTTTACCAACACACCACTTTCACTATCAAACACAGAAACTGCTAATGTTTTTTTTTGAAAGCCAAATAATTACAATAGCCTGTTAAAACTAGACTTACCTTTGTGTCCCATCATAACGGCAATATGGAGAGGAGTGTTACCTGTGGGGCAAAAGTGTTTTTGCAAGAAATTAATTTTCCACTTAAACATTATTAAGACATATAGTCAAGTGCAATACTGATCTATGTAAGTAAAGTAAAGGTTCCTTTTCCATGCCTTAATTTTTTTTTTTTGGGCGGGGGGGGGGGGTGTCCCCTTTATTTCAATTCTGTATGTTTGCAAGTATTGTGTTTTCCTGCTATCGTGTGAATATTTGTCTGTTTGCTTGTGTATTGTTAGTCTGTTTACATTTGTTGCCTTTTGTTTATGTCTGTTTTGTGTTATGTGCAAAAAGTTAAAAACCACAAAAAAAGGAGAAGAGAAGGGTATTAAGGGAGACAGTGGTGAGTCTGGAATTTCCATATTTTGAAAAACTGTCTTAAGAGCTTGGGCCGGATCCTCTTCTGGTTTTGATGGTAGTTTGGAGGGTATTTCGCCTCGTTGTTTTTTTTGTCTACTTGCCGCATCAATTTCTTTTGTTGTCATCTGTTGTCGCTCTCATAGAGGTCTCCACTGTTTTGGGTTTATCTTTGTGAATGTTGTTCCTGATGTGCCCCCGCGTTTACTGTGGGTGGAAGGGCCTTCGATGTTCTAGGTCTCGCCTCTTTCTCTCCTTGAGATTGAGGATTGTTTGCTTTAGATTTCTTCCGACTGGTTTCTGGTTGTGCTGACTTCTAAACTGTTTGGGTTGGTGTTGGGTTGACTTCCAAGATCTCCGGAGTTGTGGCTGGGGATGTCTGTTGTCGCTGCCTCTTTTCCGAACACTTGTTTGACCAGTGGTCGTCCTGGTTACAGTACATACATGCAATCCTTCGGTCAGGCATCGTAATTAAAACTTTGTGGTTACGCTTAGTTATGCCTGGGGTTTCAACATATATATAGTGGGGTATTGCTCGTGTTGGCTTACACATCGCTCCCCACTTCCTTTTGTCGTGATGAATAGGGAAGACTTCAGGTTCACAATCTCCCGTTATCGCCTTAACGATGTCCATCACCCCATCGGTGTTCAATTGGCTTGGTAGCCAGTTCAGTGTAATCCGTTTCCTCTGCTTCCCGTACTGTTTAATTCTGCAGGTGATATTGTCTTTTTCCAGGGTCACTGATTTGCCATGCAGGGTCTGAAACAGTTTTTTGTGACCTCTTTGTGACAGGCAGAAAAACCATTCTGTCGGGCTTTCGTATCGGTACAGATCTATGATATCCTCTGGCGGTATGGCAAAGGGGCCGATTAACATGGTCATCATGAAACCAGGTTTGCCCTTTGCAGCCGCCATAGGTCCATCAAGGGTGCAGACTAGCTTGTCGTGCCTATGTAGTGTCGGGTCTTTATATTTGTTTGGAGGTACGATGATTTTCTCCGTGTTTGATGACATGTTTTCCAGGTTTTTAAAATCTCTTAAATTCCTTTAAAACACAGTAATCCAAATGAATTGAACAATATAGTCCAGTTGAAATATAGTAATCCAGTGTAGGGTTATGAATATCCACTTTGTACATGAAAATCTTAACATAATTTCACAAACGGTAGACCGAAATCCACCATCTTACTTGAATAGGAAAATCTCACTATTGTGTTTACAAGCGGTGGACCGAAATCCGCCATCTTGCTTAAATATGAAAATCACAATATAGTTTCAAAAACGGTAGACCGAAATCTGCCATTTTGCTTGAATATGGAAATCTCAAACTATTCTCACAAACAGCAGGCCGAGAACCGCCATCTTGCTTGAATCTTAGAGCAAATAGGGCTAGACCTATATTTCTATAGACCAATCGGCACAAGATGGGTGATGTGGTCAGCATCACGCCGGCAACCTTTACTTCCCGGGACTGATCTATGTACTCACACTTCAGAAACTGAACGGTTTCTAGTTTCTCTTTTTATGCTCTCTCATTCTGTCAACATGAAATATCATTCTCATCAAGCAGGACTTTTGCAGATGCTCCTATCCCACTTGTCAACAACCAAAATATACCAGAAATGAAATAGCTGATATTTACAAATTCTGGTGTGCTGAAAACAAAAACTACATTAAAAAATCTGGACTGGCTCTAGTTTTCAAGATAAATACTAGTAGTTTATTTAATTATGATCAATTAATACATATGACGCAACTGTTGTGGGCAAGGCAAATGTGGCATGAGAGGATAACAAGCATTAGCATGTCAACATTGCAAGGACTCCAGTGGATATACCGTGTGGGACATCATGGAGTGTGAGGGAATGAGACAGCAGAATTTCTGGCTACAAATGCGATAGCTAGATGAACATTCAGACTGAAAGAGGTGAGATTCTGAAGACCATTTATGAGGGAATGTTGACAGAAGACATTAATGTTATTTGAAATAAGTTGTCTATCAATGTGTGAATGAAAATTTGGTGTGGATCCAGCAAGAAGGGATGCATGAGAGACAGTAATTTGCAACCCGGGGAACATTTAGCATTTATACCCTACAACTACACTTTAAGACAGTAATTTGCAACCCGGGGAACATTTAGCATTTATACCCTACAACTACACTTTAAGACCGTAATTTCCAACCCGGGGAACATTTAGCATTTATACTATACAACTACTTTAAGACAGTAATTTGCAACCCGGGGAACATTTAGCATTTATACCCTACAACTACACTTTGAGACAGTGATCTCCAACCGGGGAAACATTTAGCATTTATACTCTACAACTACTTTAAGACAGTAATTTGCAACCCGGGGAACATTTAGCATTTATACCCTTCTATACTTTGAGACAGTGATCTCCAACTTGAGAAACATATAGCATTTATACTCTACAACTACACTTTGAGACAGTAATCTCCAACCCGGAGAATATATAGCATTTACACCCTACAACTACACTAAGTAGTACACAGTAATCTTCAACCTGGGGAACTAGCCCTCCACCCCCCCCCCCCCCACCCCCCAACCTTTCCAAGGGGAAATGAGGAATTTACAAGGGGAGGGGGCGTAAAGCAATTTTTGGTAATGAGTACATCTGTGGTAACATTTTTTAAAATTAATTTCAAGTATTTTTTAAAGTATTTATAAAACAAAAAGCAAAATAAGTGTTTGTTTTCATGAGCCGTTTGCACATCTAATGTTGAAAATCTAATTTGAGACTAGATTTTTTTTCGCAGAAATAGATATAGTTTACCATAGCATATAGACGTTTGTCCGAAATGCTAGCATGCACATGACACATTTCTACTCATATTCAATAAAAACAAGTAAGACCCCGACTCTAACCGTGAACATCTTTTTGGGCGATATCGCACATTCTGATGAGTTTAGAGACTTGTTTAATATCGCCACTGAAGACGCTTTGATGCAGTGGAAACTGATCCAACAACGCCATGTTTACTTTTGTTTACATTTATATGAAAAATGTGGAAGTTGTTAAACGAGACAAATTTTATATCTATGTATATATATGAATATGTGTGAGTGTGTAGGCAATTCGGAAGAGTGCCTTTTATATATATATATATATATATATATATATATATATATATATATATATATATATATATACAATGGAACCTTGCTTCACGAGCACCGCTCAAAGCAAGTAATTCGCATAACGAGCAAAAAAAATGTGTAAAAAAAATGACTTGCCTAACGAGCGACGCTTCACATAACGAGTGGCGAGGAGAGGTGAATTCCCGGATTGTGCGCATGTTACATCCGTCTGTGTTTAGCACTCGTTCCAGTAGCATCGTAGTGTCTCGCTTGTGATCACACATTTTCTCAAACTTGTGTTATATTGTGTTATATGTACATGAATACAAATTAATTGAAATAATTATTAGGAAGATAATTAGGAAATAGATTTGTAATTTTGTGTGTGTGAAAAGCTTAAAAAACCCCTGCAAAAATGTCCCCGAAGAAAAAGCAGGAAAACAGCCATAAGAGGGTAAAAATAACCATGGAAATGAAACATCAAATCATTGAAAAGCGAGAACGAGGTGTAAGCGTGGCTGATCTAGCACGCACATACAATCGGTCTACATCAACGATTTGCACTATAATCAAGAACAAGGACAAGATTAAGGAGATAGATGCTTCCCAGGGAGTGACAAGAATATCTGCGCAACGGTTACGTATTCTCGACGATGTTGAAAGGTTGCTTCTTATCTGGATAAATGAAAAGCAATTGCAAGGTGACACTATTAACGAGAACATCATCTGTGAGAAGGCGAAAATGATTTTCGCCGACCTCGTTAAGAAGAAGTCAGGATCATCAACAGCCGAAGAAGAAGTATTTAAGGGCAGCCGTGGGTGGTTCGAAAAGTTCAAGAGGAGAACAGGCATTCACAGCGTTGTCAGGCAAGGTGAAGCAAGTTCTCACACAAAAGCGGCAGAGAATTTCATCGGCGATTTCAAGAAGCTCGTAGATTCTGAAGGTTACTTGCCGCAACAGGTTTTTAATTGTGACGAAACAGTTCTCTTCTGGAAAAAGATGCCGAAACGAACGTATGTAACAGCAGAGGAGAATGCATTGCCCGTCCACAACCCAATGAAAGACCGTCTCACATTGCTATTTTGTGCCAATGCAAGCGGCGATTTGAAAATTAAACCGCTGCTGGTTTACCATTCAGGAGCTCCACGAGCCTTCAGTAAATGCCAAATCCAGCAGAGCAGGCTAAATGTAATGTGGAGGTCCAACAGGAAGGCTTGGGTGACACGTGGCCTTTTTACTGAGTGGATCAATGAAGTGTTTGGTCCTTCTGTGAAAAAATATTTGCTTGAGATGAATCTGCCACTTCATGTCTTGCTTGTTATGGATAACGCTCCTGCCCATCCACCAGGTCTACAAGGTGACCTCCCTGAAGAATTTAAGTTCATCAAGATCCATTTTCTGTCTCCCAACACCACTCCGTTACTCCAGCCCATGGACCAGCAAGTTATTTATAACTTTAAGAAGCTCTACATTAAAGCACTCTTCGAACATTGTTTTCAGGTGACTGAAGGGACCAACCTCACTCTCAGAGAGTTTTGGAAAAATCACTTCCACATCCTTGTCTGCCTCAAGATGATCGACAAGGCGTGGGAAGGGGTTACCGAGAGAACCCTAAATTCTGCTTGGAAGAAGCTTTGGCCGGAAAGCGTTGTCGAATGTGACTTTAAGGAGTTCGAGACAGTGCCTGTGGAACCCGTAGTCAACGAGATTGTGTCTTTGGCAACTATTATGGGATTGGAGGTGGATAACAGTGATATCGAAGAGCTTGTAGAAGAGCGCAACCAAGAGCTGACCACCGAAGAGCTTATTGAGTTACATTGTGTTTCACAGCAAGAAGTTTTGGAGGAAAGTTCGTTAGAGGAGGAGGAGGAGGTAACAGAACAGCAACAAACTTCTGACGAAATAAGAGAAATGCTGAAAGCATGGGAAACTATTGCATCTTACATTGAGAAGCATCACCCTAATAAGGAAGTTGCTATGCGCGCTGCAAATTTATTTAATGATAATGTTGTGTCGCATTTTCGCCAAATTTTGAAGCATCGGCAAAAACAAGTGTCTCTGGACATTTTTCTAGTAAAAAATAATTAGGTATGTATCATAATTATTTACATTTTTTTCAGATCGAATTCGTATTTCAGGTGTGTTCGTTTCGTAGTGGAAGAAAAAATGAAGATGATTCACTCTCCGTAACAATATGTATATAATTTTCTGTGTATAAACATAACATAACATTTTGTGAGTATTTTTTCGACATGGAACGCATTATCGTATTTTACGTTAATTTTTATGAAAAAAATTGTTTCACATAACGAGTATTTCGCTTTACGAGTATGATTCTTGAACAAATTATGCTCGTTAAGCGAGGTTCCTCTGTATGTATTATATATATATATATATATATATATATATATATATATATATATATATATATATATATATAAGGTGTGCACGTGTGTGAACAAGTGGATAGGTGGGAGAGCGTGAGTGTACACGTGATTGATGTGTGGGCGTGTGAGTGTTTGCGAGCAAGCGTGAGTGTACAGGTGTTTGAGTATGCGTGAGAGAGAGAGAGAGAGGAGAGAGGGGGGGGGGGGGGGTCACGGGAAAATTCAGCACTCGCGCTCATACCGCGTGTTGTGTATTTCACCATGCCAGAGCATTTAACACTTATAAAACATTTAGATACTGGGTCAAACACACAACCCCCCTAGATAATAACAAAACCTATGTCACAGGTCGTCTCTTTCTCGGAAATCATCATCGTCATCATTATAAACCACTTCAGCCGTTAAGCGCCGTGGGGAGGAATAATTTTCGATCCAGTGCATGTTGGCTGCCACTAGCTATTGTCATGCCATGAAGGCGTAGAGTGTCTTTAATGTCGATCCATTTTTTCCGCGGCCGTCCTCTTGCTCTTGTAGCTGATCTTCTGAGATATAGTGCTTGCGATGGTATTTGATCTTGCTGCATTCTAAGGAGAGGGCCAAACCACTTGATCTGCTATTTCTCGATGAATCTAGTACAAGGGGTCGTTCCTACAATTTGTCTGATAGTTTCATTATTCACTCGATCTCGGATGGTTAGGTTGGCTGCTTTTCTCAGGCACCTCATCTATTTCTCGGAAATAGAAACATATATACCAGACAACAAACTGCGACACCCATAACCTCGACCACGGTAGACTAGTCCAAAGAACTTATCATTGGAGTTGACCTACAACTGGGGATATGCTAATGGAGAAACGAGCGTAAAATTGACCAGGAAGTGAATAGAGATTTATCAGATAGGCCCTTAACAGAGAAATAATCAGTTGAGGAACGAGTATCCCCAAGAGAAACCCTATGACGAATGTTGAGAGGCAAAACTCGATTAACTGGATTTTACACATGATGTTGAAAGAAATGGACCATATAAAACAGGGTTTGGGGAATAATGGACGGCGACCTTATTCGACGTATAAACGCTATATATATATATATATATATATATATATATATATATATATATATATATATATATATATATATATATATATATATGTGTGTGTGTGTGTGTGTAAAATTTCCTGTGTGTTTATGGGTCCCATTGTGTGTGTGTGAGGGAGGGGGGGGGGGTACCAGAACAGACCCACTGCCTCCTCAACTAGCATGTCGTAAGAGTCAACTAATTGGGGACTACCTTGGAAGTCAGAGCACATCTGCCCGAATGGCAAGGAACAACCAACTGCACACAAATAAGCTAGTAAAACGAATGTGCACGCATAACTTAGGCCCTGACACAAAGCCAAAGTCAAAATGGACGAACAATCAGGACTTTCTATCGCAGCTTACAGCCAGTGAACAAAGAAGAGATACAAATATACCTTTTATGTCTAAATTTTCTAATTAGTTTACGCCTTTCATCTGTCTCGAAGAAGACAATCGCATGTATTTCGAAGACTGTCTCGTGTATTTGGAAGACTGTCTCGTGTATTTGGAAGACTGTCTCGTGTATTTGGAAGACTGTCTCATGTATTTGGAAGACCATCTCATGTATTTGGAAGACAGTCTCTTGTGTTTTTTCATTCACCCTAAGATATGTTTCTCATTTTTCGGGGAAAGGGGGGGGGGGGGCGGAGGAGCTGCGTGGCCTAGGTGTATGGTGTCCGCCTTGAGTGCTAGAGACCCCGGCCTGTTCACGTGGACTTCTAGTAATTTCACCTGGTCTGTGGGTAGTGAGATCGGATGCCCGTGTGCATTGTTGCACACGTACAAAAATCCCTTGGCAGTTGGAAATCGAAAAGAGTAGCCTAACGGCGCTGCCCGAGCTAAATTTGGAGTTTAAAATTTACCCAAAATATTTCAGGATCCTTGCCTGTGCACTGCGCTGTTACTTCAAATTCACACTTGAGTTAGAAGTAGAACGGAGCACTTAGCCTATGGGTTACTACCCGTGTGCCATGATGTTGATCGGTTGTTTAAACTTCGCGTTCTTCTCAAAAACCAAATCTCTATTGCGAGTAAATGTTTTTTCAGCTTGTCTGCTTGCAGTCCACGTCTAATATATGTATAACTAGCTGTACCCGGCCACGCGTTGCTGTGGCATAGTTTCACTAAACAGAAATGAAAGAAAATAGAAATCGCACGTGTCTAATACAATCATTGTCTGCTCAGATATAGAGATAGTCTTTGATCCCCGCCCCCCCCCCCCTCACCACCACAACTAAATCCACCCACTACTCTCTCCCTCATCAAAGGTTTTTGGAAAAGAAAGACAATGGAAATCGCACGTGTCTAATATAGTTGATGTCGCAATCATTCTCTGCACATATATAGAGATAGTCTGGTTTTCCAACTTTAGAACACGCACCTTCTAATTCAAATTCTCTTTCGTTGACCACTTTCAGCTAGGTCCGCTCACATTTCTGCTCACTTTCCTTTCAGCTATATTTGTGGTGACGTTTTCTGGTCTCGATCTCATTTGATTTTGGATTGTGTTCAATATTGTTTAGTGGTCGTTTAAATGGTGTTATTAGCACAGTAACAAAAATGGTTATTTGGTTATCACATGCTTGAAGCTGTTTGTATTTTTATAGGAGACGGAAGTAAAGCTACAACTGTACTTGTAAATAACAAAGTAAGTCGTAAAAAATAGAAAAGCAGAAGTAGCATTAGTAAAATATAAACAAATTAGGTAATGAGAACTTGAAAATCACGTGTAAAGCTCTTTAAGTTCTCTTAAATTTAAGTCATTACCCCCTACCCTCTTCCACCGACTACTGCTCTCTCCCTCTTCGAAATATTTGAAAATCATTTCCTGGCAATATTTTGTTGTTGCTGTAACTGACATTGACATCCCTGTCCATCCGAACTAAAATGGGGAGCAGGAAATGTAATAGGTAGTGAATGGGGCTAGTGTAATATTTACCACATCATGCTTCAAGTACCAGTACAACTACTACCACGACCACCACTACAGTAGCTAAAATAATGTCACTGCTATCTGTGTTACCATCGGAGTAGACAGAGAGTCGTGAGCCAGAAGATTTGGTTCCGCATGGCTAGTGCTGTCGCCACAGACTGGTCAGGTTAGGATGTATAATTTCACTTGCCGACAGAAGAACGCCATAACCTTACCGGCGGTCTTCACATGAGAGCACTATGGTGTAACAGCCCAACCACAACTATTACTGCTGCTGCTACTTTAAGTGGGTAAAGCAATTACTGTGAATTAAAGCTCTCTCAGTTAATAGTTTGAATGGGGCTAGTGTAATATTTACCACATCATGCTTCAAGTACCAGTACAACTACTACCACGACCACCACTACAGTAGCTAAAATAATGTCACTGCTATCTGTGTTACCATCGGAGTAGACAGAGAGTCGTGAGCCAGAAGATTTGGTTCCGCATGGCTAGTGCTGTCGCCACAGACTGGTCAGGTTAGGATGTATAATTTCACTTGCCGACAGAAGAACGCCATAACCTTACCGGCGGTCTTCACATGAGAGCACTATGGTGTAACAGCCCAACCACAACTATTACTGCTGCTGCTACTTTAAGTGGGTAAAGCAATTACTGTGAATTAAAGCTCTCTCAGTTAATAGTTTGCCCCCCCCCCCCCCCCCCCAAATTCACCGACAACTCTTTGCCTCATTGAAGTAGTTGGGATAAAAAAAACACTTGAAAAGCAAATGAACACAGGAAAAAAACACCATAATTAGGAAATGAACGCCATGGTAAACAGCACAGCTTAAAATTCCAACGCAGATGAAATAACTAAATCTAAATGAAAATAAATGAAAATCTATAAAATTTCAGCGTAACCATGCAATCGGAAAGTTTAAAAATGCAAACATAAGTATGTGAAATGGTCAAATTTAATTATCAAATGGTTTACCCATTTACTTGTCTTTTTTTTTTTTAAATATTAAGGCAACATGGCTAGTGCTGTCACCACGACAGAGCAGATGAGGAAAAGAGAACTTAACTATTAGAGATGTGTGTCCCGATTAAAACACAATTCAAAACCGCAGGCAATTGTTTTCTCGTAGACAGATACTTCAGATATATTAATGAAACGGCACAACAATAGAAATTGCACATGTCTAACACGGTTAATGAAGTTAATGTCACAGTCACTGTCTGCACCGACGTTGAGATAGTCCTTGATTGCCCCCCTCCCCCATCGAAGGTTGTTTGAAAAAAAAAAACAGAAAATAGAAATCGTGTTTAACATGGTTATTGTGGCATATATAGAGATAGTCTTGTTTGCTGTACCACGACCTACTCTATGTATTCGAGAAGGCGTTGGCTGCACGTAACTCGCCGGCGAATGGTGACTACGGCGCATGCGCAATTACTAACGTGGCTATAATTAGAAATCACTAAAATTATAAATATTAGTTTCGAATATTATGGCTTAAATTGTGGTCACCTATCTCTAACAGTGACAGGTTGAATTTCAAACCATGATGGTTCAACATCCGGTATCAAAACAAACATATCCTGAAAATTTTAGCTAAATCGGTTCAGTAGTTTCCGAGTCTATAAGGGGCAAACAAACACACAAACATTTATTTTTATATTATGTATAATATAGTCACTGCGATGAGAATCTTTTTGCATCTGTTAAAGGGCACTTTTACTATGGCAATTCTTGTTTCAGTTTCTGCAAAGCATCTTTCATCAAATAATAGAATTTTTATTACAAGAGACTATAATAGGGCTCTCCTTTAAACTACGGTCGGTTAGTCGGAGTTCACTTCCTTGGCTGCAGTGCAATTACGGAGTGGAAAAGAGGGAACGAAACAAATGACATAATTACTGTGTGTTGGCGATAGACAGCGTGCAGTGCCCTGCTCTCATCATACGGCTAGGGGTTGGGTTTAAACACCAAACTATCACAGTGCAGACGAACACGATGGCGTAATAATACCAGTTTAAAGATGGCCAACCCACTTTTAAAATGCACCAAAAAAGGAGATGTTTACTCGTGGCTTGCCTGCCTTAAACTTTTAATTCCAGTATACATTTTATAAGCATAATAATGCACTTATCTCTTTTTAACATTTATGTATTTCAACATGTTATCTTAACACAATCCATGTTATCGCACAATGGACATTCTTATGTGTTCAGTCCTTCATTACAGCAGCCACCTCACTGACTGTACCTACGAAAAGTTGGTTACAATGTCTCCTATCTTGACCTTGAAGACTGATGTTCTTCACTCTGAGGTCATGTAATAATGATAGCATCAGATTCCACAATACTTGCCAGTCTAGTCCGTCCACACAGCATTAATCATATCATCTTGACCCACTGCCTAACCAAAAGCATGTTCTAAGAGTCGACTTATTGGGAATTTCCTTCGAAGTTGGAGTGCATTTGCCTGAGAGGCAAGGAACCAACAGTCAGCATTCATATTAGTCAGATCTGTCAAACGGATGCAAACACAACACTCAGATTCTGGAAGAGGAGGGCTGCAGTCCAGAAGTGGACGAATAACCAGAACTTTCCGCCGGAGTTTACAGCCGGCGAACGTGAAGAAGAAGAAGAAGATATCATCAACGTCCATGAGTCTTCTTGCAGCTGGTAGCATGTTCCTTACCTTTTACTCTGGCGTGCGCAGATCCTGGAGTAGGAGGTTAAGGGCAACTTTTGAAAGCTGTCTAGCCATTTACAGCAAAGGCTGCCTGTTGTGATTTTCTGAAGAAAGTTCGTGGTGTTTGATATGCTTACTGCATGTGTGGCTGCTTGTCCTGCTGCCTTGTGAGTGCTCTGTGGCTGGGGATTACCTCCATGTTCATGTTGGATACAGTTGTCTGGTAAGCATTACTACCCTCTTGTATTGTTTTCCAATGGTGACCTTGATCCAGATTTTAGACCTATGTATGTAGATGAGGACTTCTGGAGGCTAATGCTGATCTTTCAGTGTCCAGATGTCTGTGCCTATGGTGCTGGGTATCTGTCCCTCTGAGATCTTTCCTCTGAGATGGCTTAGAGTACTTATACATGTCTACTGGTGTATGCTTTCATTCTTTTCCATACCTGACCTCAGACAAGTCAGATTCCGCTGGTTTATATTTTCAGTTTCGGCCTTAAAGAAGCAGCCTATTTTGAGACACTTTCCTTTTATGTCATCGATAGCATATTGCAGTGGGTGGTTGGTTAATATCTCCTGACACCTTTATGTAAGTCTTGACTTCTGCAACTTTGTGACTCTCGTAGGAAAACCTGGAACATAAAGCATGGCATGGCACAAATGTCTTTTGTGCAGCTACGTATGAGTCTCATTTTGTGTTCAGTCTAATCTTTCTTGATGGGTTCTGCTGACAGTGAGCAGGCTTAGAGACTGCAGTCTAATGCGTAAGTTCTCCACTTCTTCTTAGTGTTTACCAGCTTCAAACTCTAGGGAAAGTTCTGGACTTTAGTCTCGATCCAGAACTTGGGGTTTGTGTGCACATCCATTTTTACAGATTTGGCTTATTTGTATGGGGACTGTTGGTTCCTTGTCTCTCAGGCAGATGTACTCTGACTTTGAAGAAAACACCCCTACTTAGTAGCTTCCTATGACATGCTTGTTGGGGAGAAAGGCAGTGGGTTTATTCTGTTTTCCAAAATGCACACATGAGGAGATGCGTAAGAAACTTTCAACAACTTTCTCTTCATTCTCAGTCAAAACCTCTGTATTTAACTGTTTTAGTTTTCATGGAATTAAGCCCTAATTCACATTTCTAAAAGCTGATTTTTTTGGGTCAAGGTTTCTTTTTAGCAAACGAGTCACCCCATAGTTGCTCCGCTCCTCTGCCAAAGAAAAACACACAGAATGTTCGTCGCAGTCCCTTGTGGAAAGATTGACAGACTGTTGTCTCAGCATATGCACTAGCATACACACGCATTAAAAGCATACAGTAGCCATCAGAAAAGCTTACACAAACAGTTTGACATTAGAAATGCAGTTCATCATCGACGGTAGCAGAAGTCGCCAACAGATCAGCAGTTGCGCACGCGATCAATATTAATCACATAAGAGCACCACCAATATTGCGCGACAGGCCACGCGCCATTTTCTGAATCTATAGTTCACAACACCACGTAGGTCACAGTCGAAAAACATTCCAAATGAAATCTGCAGCTCACAGGGTCACGCCATGCACTCAACTCAGTAGCTGGCGCAACGAAACTATCCTTTCAGTCTACAAATGGATCAAAAATGCAACGGCCACCGTCTGGCAGAAGCAAAACATTTGCTATGTCAAAGGTTTCTATGTCAAACAGTAGGGTTCCAGACAATGCACTACAGAAAGCCCTGTCACTTGGACATAATGGAAGCAGAACCAGGAACCGACTATGCAAACAGTGGATAGATGGCATATCCGAGGCTGTAAAAATGAGCACTTATGTAGCATATACCAAGGCTTTCACCTGATGCCTTTTCAAAACCTGATGCTGAAAGGCAATACAGGACTAGAGGAGAAGAAGAAGAAGTGTGAGGTTTACAAAAAAAAACACAGAAAAAGACTCTCCACACATTGAAAATATTTTGTAACATTGTAACTTTAATAAGCATGACTGACAACAACATACTGAAATCGATAAATACATGGCTAGTATTAATCAACATAGACAATTTAAAACAATATACTGAAAATACTGGGCATATAATATTTTTCACAATATAATAATAAAAAAAAAATTTACAAACTAAATTTATTTTGTCTTCTTACATATTCTAAATTTCAGGGGACAAAAAAAAAAAAACAAACAACTAAACATCATACAAGTAGTTTTCTCTCATTTCCTGCTATCCTGAAGTTAAAATGAATATAATTAAGAAAAAAGAACTGACTGATACCATAATTTCTGTAATTACAGATTTCTTGAAAGGTGTCACAACACAACTGCACTTAAATGCTTCCCAATGAGGTCTGATACTAACTAGTAATGTAACTACTCAACCAAGTTCTTCTGAATACAAACCAGTAAATAATTGTTACATTATTTCTTTATGTCCAAAGTCAACATTAGCTGAGGAAACAATGAAGAAGAAGCCTACAAAGGACTTGGCATGAGTTGGTTTGCCTAAGAATGTGAAGATGAAGAATGAGAAGATGAATGAGAAAGGGAAGAAGAAAATGTACATTATACTGGCTGGTTAAAGGAGAAAAAAAAAAGATGACTATGCTCACCAGCTCCTAAGGAGCTTTGGTTATAACTGTGGACTGGTTTTTGTGTGCTAAATTTAATAGCTGATATTAGTTTGTTTCTGATTATACATCCACTTTACTTTTAACATATAAGATGACCCATATTAGTAAAGACACAACTTACATCAATATTCAATACTATCACATGAACAAAGAGAAAGATGTTATTAAAAAAAATAATAATTTAGGACTCAACAATGCTGAGAGTCAAGAATTAACACAAAATAATTAACAACTACATAATGATTTGGGCAGCAATATTAATAAAGATGGATAGAGATATTAAAATAAAAAAGGCAAGAGGAAATTTCATAGCACTAGGAAATGCGTGGAAGTCAAAAGAAATTAAAAGAAATACTAAACATAAAATTTTTAATTCTTATGTCCAATCAGTTCTGTTGTATGGAGCGGAAACATGGATAAAAACTAAAGCAATTACTAATAAAATATAGACATTCAATAACTAGTGCCTTCGCAGAATAGAGGGAATTAAATGGTATGACAGAATCACTAATGTCGAGCTTTGGGAGATAAATTGAACAAGTTCCAGTGGACTAAGAGGTGAAGAAAAGACAGAGGTGTTGGATAGGACACATGTTGAGAAAACCTGAGGGCAATTTAACTAAAATGTCTTTGCACTGGAACCTACAAGGGCACAGAAATAAAGGAAGACCAAAAACACACAGTGTAGGGGAGCTAGAGAACGAAGTTAAAAAGATGGGGGGGGGGGGGGGGGGGGGGGGGGGAACATGTAAATAGCTGCAAGCGATAGCGAAGGATAGAACGACTTGTTGTGAGTTGGTTGAGGGCCTATGCTCCACTGGGGGTTAGAAAAGCAGAAGAAGAAGAAATATTGATAATAATAAATCTTTAGAAGGAAAGATGATTTCCTTACCTTGTTTGTATACACTCAATGAAAACAAATTAACATTTAAAAAAAAAAAAAAAAAAAAAAACCACAAGCTAGAAAAATAAGATAACTACAAATTTCTATGAATACATCAAGAAAAAAAAAAATGGAAGGGAGGAGGGGAAAAAAGATGTCAGAATAGTAAACATTTATCTAACATGCTACACCAAATCAAACAAATTAATGTACTAATTTTCCTCTATTACATGTCATTCTGTTACCAACTTTCACTCTCTTGTCTCAGGTTTAGCTGGGTTTTTTTAATAGTAAAATTCAATGATCTTAACTCTTTTAGTTGCAAACTATGTGTGATCAGCTAATGTTTGTGTGTATCAAAACACCAGATGGTGCATACTTATATCTTTACCATTTGGCATGAGCTTACTAAGGAAATCTGGCATCAGCAGAACCTAGCTGGAAAAAAAATGTTTTAGAGCTAATTGTTTTATTGTTGTTGCTACTGCAGACTGTCTGGAAACTTGTGTAACAGCACCTAAGCTTTAGTAACATCATTCAGTACATGATGAAACAAACTGGCCATCGTAAAAAGATTGAGGCCTTAGCATGCCTAACAATACTCTAAAGCTAGTAATAATGACAGATGCTGAAAATGAGTAGTGCCAATTATTTTGTATATTCAAGTCTATCAGACAGCTTAGACACTGGCTTAATGAACATGCAATTTAGAAAGTCAAAATGAGGTCTTGGGCATATGGATATACAGATGAAGAGGCTATGTCATGGAGAGAGAGAAAAAAACACTTAAAGTGAGCAAGAGATAGACAGTGACACAAGTGGGAGGAAAATAACAAGCGATGGACAACATCTAGTTTGCGAATGGAGGTGGAAGCACGCACAGCAGCTCTCCGATGGCTTGACAACCAGGTGTGCACACATCATGATTGTAGCCAACCCACAAAATATGTTAAGAAAGGTGGAGACTGGCATGTTCCATGTAGAGTGGCAAGCATCACTTTTGAGGTTCTGGGTAGTCATTCATTTATGAATAACAAACTAGATGTGGTCAGGGCCCTTTGGGAGCAGGTGAAAATATGGAGACAGGAATAGATCATTATGGTCTGGAGAGAATGGTACAGCTGGGAGTGACCAGAGGATCTGGTCAACATTCTACACACAGAGGAAAGGCAAGACCGCAAGACAGACAAAAATCAAACTGATACTAGCACCACCGGAATTTGAATTCTTCAATGACTGCTGAAGATGAGGACGGAGCACTTATGAAAATTCCCCAAGTGCTGAGACATCAGAATTTAGCCCCACTCAAAAGATGCATGAAGCGCAGCCTTACAGAGTGTGGGCATCAGGATGAGCTTGTTGGACATCCAATGCAGCAACCATTACCATGGCAACAATAGCTTATTAAATTCATACAGCCTTCAAGATATTCATTTGCAGTAGAATAATCTGATCACAAAGGCAACAAGATCATAAATACAAATTTGTATTCACCAAGCAACACATAAGCATCTAGTAATCATACTTCCTGCTTTACTAAAAAAAAAAATGCAGCAGGTCATACAGAAATCAGAGAAATCCAATGTCAAATTCTCTTCTTCATTTCCTCTTCTACAGCTTCAGGTGTCAAGGGTTCTGCTTCTTGCATTTCTGGCCATCTCGACCACAGACACTTTGTGTCTTTCTGATGTTATCTTTCAATCTTGCTCTTGGTCTATCTTGTGCTCTACATCTTTCTCCTCTCTTGGTGTATGCCTTCTATGGTATGGCCTCATTAAGTATTCTCTCTAACTGGACAAACCATTTGATTTACTGTCTTTGTATGTAATTTAGAATTGTTTCTGTAGCAACTTTTCTCATATGACCTTATTCCTTTTTTTGTGTGTTATCTCTTCTGGTCACTTCTGCAGTCCTTCTTAGAGGTCCATGGTTACTAATTGTCTTTTCTGAATGTCAAATTAAATATACTTATTTGAAGAAAAAAAAAAAACAGTAAAAAAAACTGTCTGTGTATCTCTTTGCAACTAACTGTGGTGGTATAGTGGTTAGTGTGCATACCTGCTATGACAATGATGTGAGTTCAATTCCCTGCAGAGGCTGGGTAACATTTTTACGAACAGTACCATCTATGGAATCTTGGCAGGCAAACATACTATCCATTACGGCACTGCAGTATAACTGATTTGCTGTTACATTTAACAAATAAGAAGCTAAGTCCAGTGATTATACTCAGTGTTTGCTCATTTGGTATACCATCATTGTTACCCTGTTGTGCCATTATATGTCAAACAGTGCTCACAGTCTATACCTTCATTCCATTCTATCCTGTGCAATCAATTCAATATCATGGATGGAATCCAGTCCAGCATCTTTGTCCTTTCTTATCGACTTTCATTTTAAGGTTTCTTCTTCCCCTTCCTAAATCCCCTTATTTCTCATTTTAGTACTTTGGTGATTCCCAGCTCGTTTCTTCTCATGAATGTGTCCAATATATGCACCATCTGCTTTGTCTTATAACTGTTGTTACCACTGGGGGCTTGGACATTTCTCCCTTATCTTCACCCTTCTTGAATTTATCACATTTTATATTCAACATTTTCCTCAGGTGTTTGTTTTTAAATACATTTAACTTTAGGCTATCCTCCGAATAATGGCCACATATTATGGCCACCAAAAAAAAAAAAAACACCCTGACGGGGCCTCATTAGGTCATGTGTTGTAAACGTTCACAAACTTGAACTCGAAAATAATAAGGAACGAAAAAGAGGGAAAATGAAATCGACTGCTTACCGATAATTGATGCTTTTATATCTGAAAATTGTGGCACAGAAGTTGCGAATAGTGCCCGAAAATCTGCTGTTTGTAGCTGTTTTTTGTGGCCGCCATAATATGTGTCTGTTATTCAGAGGATAGCCCATACCGCCACCGCAGAGAGTATCCCTATGGCGCAGAGGGGGGCTAAACTAGATGGCTGGGACTCACGAGCAAATAAAATGAGGAAGCTGCAAGAGATGCGGTAGCTGCTGCTCATGAGTCCCAGCCATCTAGTTTAGCCCCACGCTGCGCGTAGCGGCACGGGGGAAACTCTCAGTGGCAATTTTAACTCCGTGGTTTGTTGCGCTTCACGACATCATCGCCGAAAATTTATCCCACTTGTACCGCATGTTTTGTTGCATTTCGTGACATTAACCCCGGAAATTTATCCTACTTTTGCCGCGGTATATTCGCCGGAAAGAAATTCGCAATTTACAAGTGATTGAGGCCCTGTCAGGGTGTTTTTTTTGTTAGCCGCCATAATATGTGGCGGTAAATCGGAGGATAGTCTAACTTTAATATGTATACTATGCTATTTCAATATTGCACTTATCTATCAAAACTTCTTTTTAGCTACAAGGATAACATTAATCAAATAAGTGACACTAAAGTTTACAACTAACAAAAAAGCAGAAATAAAAATTAAGATTTAAGTGCAACCTCTTCACATCCTGTCACTTTAGGTTCACTCATCCGTATCAATGGAAACACAGTTATATGCTGCATACCGCAGTCTCTCCTCGGCAATCTTCTCACTGAAAATACCACAAGCAGAGAATCAGTTAGCAGTCATCTAACAATTCTTGGATGATGAATAAAGAGTCTTCTTCTTCGCGTTTACTGGCCATAAACTCGGTGGAAAGTTCTGGTTCTTCATCCACATCTGACCTTGTTCCTGAACAGGAGTGTTGTGTGCACATCCGTTTTATAGATCTGACATTTTTGTATGCAGACTGTTGGTTCGTTGCCTCTCAGACAATTGTGCTCCGATTCAGAATGAATTCTCTAAACAGTCGACTCATTCGACGTGCTTGTTAGGGGGGCAGTGGGTCTGTTCTTGTTTTCCCCCACAATGGGGACCTGGAACCCACACTGGGAAAATAAAGAATTTTATTGTAATGAAATTATTATATACATCATCACCTCTGCCAAATGTCACTTTAATATCTTACAAGAATCTATGCTCTGTCGGTGTCTGTGGCTTAGGCCTTGTGAATGCGCTTTGTAATGCTGGGGTGCCGTGTTCGATCCCAGCTGCGAACGGTTTGTCTTGCGTTGGTTTTGACATTAGTACCAAGAATCGACCGTTCAGAAAGCAATAGCAAATTACTGGATGTAAATTTGCTTAAAAAAAAAAAAAAAAATTGCCAAAAATTTGTGAGGTTGGTTCTGCAACATCCTGTAGAGGATACGCAACTAACTTCTTCTGCATTCGACATCAGTCATGCTACACATTGAGTCCCGTCTGGGTCAAAAATAGGATTGTGCGTTTAAGGTCGTCACCGGTCCCCCATAACTTCCCACGCAATGTGGATCCCCTGGGCCAGATCCACAGTCTTAGCTGGGAGAGGAAAGGGCAGTACTGCAGTATGTGCTCAGGGGTCTGTCTTTCTGCTCCACAATCACAGGCAGCAGATTCTTTTATGCCTATCCTGTACAAGTGTGCTCGAAGACCACAGTGTCCAGTCCGAAGTCTAAAAATTGATGTTTGTTCTTTCCTGTTGAGTTTGTTTATGCTGTTTATGTTTATTTTTAGCCTTGCCTTTTACTGTTATTTTTAGCTTAGCCTTTTACGGTTATTTTTAGCCTAGCTTTTCACTGTTATTTTTAGCCTAGCCTTTTACTGTTATTTTTAGCCAAGCCCTTTACTGTTTTTTTTAGCCTAGCTCTTTACTGTTATTTTTAGCCTAGCCTTTTACTGTTATTTTTAGCCTAGTCCTTTACTGTTATTTCTAGCCTTGCCTTTTACTGTTATTTTTAGCCTACCCTTTTACTGTTATTTTTAGCTTCACCGTTTACTATATATTTTAGCCTAGCCCTTTACGGTTTTTTTAAGCTTTACTGTTTACTAATAACTTTAGCCTAGGACTTTACGGTTATTTTTAGCTTCACTGATTGCTATTAATTTTAGCCTGGGACTTTATGGTTATTTTTAGCTTCACCGTTTACTATTAAATTTAGCCTAGACCTTTACTGTTATTTTTAGCCCTTCACTGTTACTTTTAGTTAAACAAAACATTTAACAACAAAAGACCCACAATTCATATGTGACTTACTCAGAATACACAGGTAAATGTAGTGTATTGCAGCAAGTTGATGACTCTGGTAATGGATCAATAGGACTACTGTGAAACAAACATGGTAAAAGCAGAAGTTAGTTAAAGAAATATAAAGTGAACTGTGATTAATATGAATTAATATGTGGTTATTTCTGTTTAACTTCCCCAAAGGTGTCTCTACCTTGCTTTGGTGGAAGAGTCTGTGTTTCTCTGTAGCATAGTCACCACAAGGGACTCCAAAGCTGGACAAGTAAACAGGCAGAGAACAGACAAATAGAGACATCCTGATCTTCCAGGAGGTTGGGGGTTAAAAGGGCCAACACCACGTTTTTAAAACTTCATTCAGTCACAAAACAGATACATAAGCCTCAAATTTGGTAGTTAATATATAGGCAGACCTACAAACACTTGAGTCACCAACTGGAAAGAGAAGACCAGCCACAGAGATTCTTCTTCTTTATGTTCACCAGCTGTAAACTCTGGCTGAAAGTTCTCAAACAATCATCAGAATCACAGATCAAGTCAGTGTTCTTGACTCTATAGCCATGTGGCAATTTTTTTTTCCTCCTTGCTCTATTTCCATCAAGCTTGTCATTGGTCACCAAATATTAAAAAACATAGCTTTCTACAAACCTTGAGTTTACTTACTTTTTCCCAGAAGATATGAAAATGGATACAGGCAACCGTCTTCGTCCAGTAATAAAACGAAGCAAGCGACTTCTGTCTTCATTTGAGAAATTTTTCACGGCGCTCCAGAAGTATTTCACTCTCAGATCATCTTCATCTATGTGATGGTAGTAAGCTAAGGGACAAATATCATTTAATGGATTTTTTGGCCTAATTTACAACTGCAAAGTATTAAATGATAAAAATGTTATATCATAAATGATAAAAATGTTATATCATTCTTACGACCATGTTATTTGTAACTTCTCTGCTGATGACAGTTTCCCATATTTCCAGATGATAGTATTCCTGTCGTGGACCTATACCCCATCTGTAAGAGTGTGCAACATGAGTTTTAAGTATGATAGTAGTGAGTATAGCAATCTTAGCGACAGAAGTCACGCACAAAAAAGTGCCAGATTTTTCCCTGTAAAGCTGAAATAATCACAAGGAGACGGGACGTGATGGAAGGAGAGAAGTTAGAGACAGTATTGGACTTGAGAAGATGGACTGACCATTCCTAGACTGGATCATTTTTTTTTAAAGGACAATATAGCTGCCATAGAGTTTGACCCGTTACTATATGATGTCACAATTGTTGCTGCTGTGGTAGTTGTTAGTCTTATATATTGTTAACCGTCTAGTTAATTCTTAATAAACCAGAAATATTCAAATATCAATGGTGCATCTGTCTTTTCCACTTATGTCTTTGTGCAACCCGTCATGATTGTGTCTTCGTGCAACCCGTCATGATACAATTATTCATCAGGTACTTTGTTTATCATTTATGAGCTAGGCTGCTGCCTATTAAATCTTTGAGAAAGCCTGTTTACTCAACAACTTCAGGAATCCATGTTTTGGTCTCTTACCCACAGAGACACTCTGAGACAATTCCATTGTGCAATAGGGAGGCACTGGAAGCACAGCCTGTGACGATGGTGTGACACTAGCACGACTAGCTCCCAGCTCACATTAGGAAGAGTTTCCACAATAAGTGCATGTGGTTTTAGGACCACTGCCATCACATGTATCTGACATGTTTCTTCTCAGACGCTTAGCTCAACTGACCTGCAATCCTTTTCTCTTTTGTGCCTGTTCCATTCCCAAATGGCCCTCTCCATTGCTGAATGTTGATTGCTGAATTAAGAATCTCCTCCTTCTTCTTTCGTTCACTGGAAATTATGTATATCTGCAATGCTGTCTCTAGTATGAACTTCACTTTCTTTTGTAATTCCCCTAGCGGCCTGTAAAGTTTGGTTTCCACCAATGTCTCTCTTGGCCAGAAGTTTTGCCTAGAAATGTTGTATTTTGGAAAGTTTTGGAGGATGTGATCTGTTGTCTCAGGTACCAGTCCACATGTGCATATAGCTGATTCGCCAAAATTAAATTTTGTTTATATGTGACTGTGCCCTGTACTAAGGCGAAGAATAATAACTTGCTCTGGTCTGTCCATAACACAGTAATTGTCTTGTGCTAGTTTTGGTGGCTTTGTGATTGATCTGATTATTCTCTTCTTCTGCTGATGAATTAAAAATCAACATCACAACACTTGGGATATTCCCATAAGTGCTTCATCCCTATCTTCAGCAGCAAGGGCAAAGTTCCAGTTCTGATAGTACCACTAACAGTCTGACTGTATATCCACCTCACTTTTCCCCTCCATGCACTGTATCCATGGCATCCTATTCCCACCAAAATTTATCCGTTATATACCATTAACATATATTTTAGTAAACTTTTCAGACTACATCAATTTTGAAGCAGCTTCTGTGGCTTAGTTTTTGCGAGTCCGACTCGTAATTCCAACGTACTGCGATTAAAACCCACTGCTAGCTGCGTGGTTTTTATCATGGTATGGGGCGTCACAGGTCGACCCAGCCTAAAATGGGTACCAGGATGGCTGTCCTGGGAAAGTAAAGACGGCCGGCGTAATGCTGACCACATCACCCACCTATTGCCAATGGTCTGTAAAAATATGGGCGCTCTTCCCATATACCCCATATGCCTAAAGGAGTGAAAAGGGATCTTTACTTACTTCTTTACTTTTACATCAATTCTGAGTCTGAAACTTTTCGCTACTATGTAGGTGTAAATTATTTTTTGATAGTAAACAAACATATGTATATGTGTGTGCGAGGAGCTATACAAAGAACCCAACTGTGAACATCAAACCTACTGACTTGTAAGTAACAAAGTAAGTAAAAAACCTATTTTTGTGTGTGTTTACACCAGTGAAGCACTGGGCATATGATGTTAGGCATATATGATGTTTTTTTCGTATAGATCTGTCAGCATTCATCGGTTGATGTGGTCAATATCAGTCTGGACCTCCTGACCTGAGCTCGCTGTGCTGTGGAAAATGTTAAAGTTTCTCTCCAGGAACAATAATCTGCATACAATTTGTCACCGACAGATTTGTTAAATGTTGAGTGTTGAATTAAGAATCAATATCATAGCACTCAAGACACTCCCATAAGCGCTCCATCCCCATCTTCAGCAGCAATTGAAGACTTTCAGTTATGATGGTACCATTACCTGTCTGATTGTATATCCGCCTCACCTTTCCCTTGAGTGTTAAGCGGAAAGATGCCCTGGTAACTCCTTGCAGCGCCATTCTCCTCAAACCATAAGGATCAATCTGTGGCTGAGCATCGTTACTCGCTTCTAAAGGGCACTTACAACATCTAGCAGAACCAGCCAGTTAATCTGCCTGTTCATTTCCCAACACACCAGCATTACCTGGAGAAAATATCCTAAAATGCTAACTACCTGGAACCTCTGAAGTGATGCTATCCACTCTGCACGGAAAATGCCTGTCTCCATCTTTGTCAACATGCTCTGTGAGTCGTTTACAATCATGGCATGTGTACAGCTGATTCTCAAGCCAGCGTAAGGCAGCAGTGACTGCCCCCACCTCCATTCTCAAATGTTTGTGACATCATATACGAGGCTTTGTTGCACTAAGCGATGTCCATTAACATTTATGAAATTGTCAAGGCATTTCCCAATGATGGCATAAGCTGTCAAGGTATTTTCAATGTGAGCAATGTACTTTATTTGCTCCTATCTTAGGCAGCAACTATGCCACCACCCACAGTTCTAGTCTAAATGCACACAATTTTTTTTTCTTTCTATCTCTCAAATAATGTCCTCAACTGGATATGAAAGTAGCATATTCTGAGTTACAGATACTATAAACACAGGTTACTTATACCATAACATAACAGACTACAACACTGATATGGACATACTTGTTTTACAGACAAATACCATAAACAAACGTCTCTTATATCATCACATAACATACTACAAGGCTGACATGGACATCATGTTTTAGAGACAGATACCATACACATGTCACTTATACCAACACATAACAGACCACACACTGACATGGACATACTGTTTTTCATCAAAGCTTCCACTGTAATCTCCGGTTCTCCACAGATTCTCGACTCCAGCTCTTGCCAAGTTAACAGTCCCAGAACAGCCTCTGGTATAACTTTCAGCAAACCTGTTCTGATAGCTTTTAACTGCAAGATAAAACAACAAAGGGTAGAGTATTTGAATAAATATGTGCGGCAGGGACATAACTAAATGATTAGATTAGTCTTTCCTCTTGAGCTGAGAGCGGCACAAAGGGCAGCGGTCAAAGCTCTCCATGACTGGCGGTTGGTTACCACCCGCAATAGGTCTTGGATGTTTGTTAGGCCTTCCCTGATAATGATTCTATGTAGAGTCTCTCTTAGACTTCCCCCTTTTCTTTTCCCTTCTGGTGTCCATATGAGGGCTTAGTGGGGAAATCTTGTCTTATCCATTCTGAGTCCACGGCCGAAGTAGTTTCAGCGGAGCTTTCATATTCAACTGGATATATTGTCTTGCTTGGTCTCTTGTCTTAATGATGGACAAACATAAATTATGATAAGCGATCATCCACACTGAGAGTCATCATCATTAGATAAGTTGGCATGAAAGCTATTGTTTAGGTCAATCTATGTCATGTCATTAAACTGCAAATCAGTAGATCATCATGTTTCTTGCTCAAAAGCTAGAATGGACTCTCACCTTAGGGCCGCAACATTCAACAATGCTTTATCTAAACTTTTTTAAATTACAACCCCTGCCGGAACCCACCCATCCTACCTCTCTTCTTGTCCAGTACCCTTTTCCTAAATCACATAGAAGAGTTTCTACTCTCTGGATGACTTCAAATTCAGAGTGATTCTGTGTATTCTTATTTGTAATTGTAGCATTGTCCATTTGTTTGATATGCTGACGAAGGCTTTCTGGCCACAACATTAATTTGCTATTTGTGACTGCGATAATGTAAAGCTGAGGAGTTCTAATACTTGTTTGCAGTGATATCTTTTCTTGCTAATAAGCATGGACAGACATGGTTTTTCCAACTCAAAAGATCACCAAAGTTTTTGCTTTGTTTTGTTCATGTCTGTGTTCTTGCCTAATTCATCAAGTTTTTGTTATCTGTATGTCTTCCGGTTACTCTTTTCCCATAAAATGTTCCTGCTGCCTGCCACTAAATTGCTAGTTTACTTTTTCTCACAACAGTCCAAAACATTTGGATTTCCTCCAGCTAATTTCAATAACCAGTGTAGTTTTCACTTTTCTCAACAAGTGCCTCATTCATCAACATGTCCGGCAGTGCCTTTAAGTGTTTCACTCCACCTGTGGGTTCTGGGGCTCAGTTTTGGGGTAAGGAGGTGGGGAAATTATAACGACTGCCGCTATAATATTCTTAATGGTCATATAGATGTCAGTCAGGTAATTCTCTGTGGTATTTGTGTTTAAAGATAACTCTTCTTATTCTGTAAGATAATTAACATTATTTTGATCCATAAATGGAATTATGATTCTTTTGTAAACTGTGTTAAATTGTTATTTTCTTAAAAAAATTATTTTTCTGGGAATTCTATAAATACTGGTCACCGGCATTGTTTTTCTAGGACACAAGGGTGAAAGGGTTAACATACAAAGAGGTATTCCATATAGGTCTACGACAAGAGATCATAACTAGTTAGGATGCAACCAACTTTTGCCTAGGATATCCTCATGGTTACGTGAAACTTACAGGGCCAAAAATATAACATAATTACAGACAACATAAGTGCAAGACACAAAACAACATAATTGTAAAACTTCAGACATTAAAAAAAAAAAAGCATAATTGCACGACTTCAAATACAAAGTGACACAACCATCCAATTTCAGATATAAAACTACTAATATGTATCAGTAAAAAGACGGTACCTGTTTATCGCATTCTACCATTCTCAACTCTCGGACTTTTTGGGCATACTCCTCCCTGTCATCATAATCCAAGGGTTTTGGATTTCCGTCATCATCAACTTTGAGACTAACATGAGTGCCATCACTAAGTACCATGCTCCAGCTCCTTCCTGCGGCCAGGAAAGTATCCCGATCCATGCTGGCAAGGCTGTCTATAATTCTCACCTACAGAAAATGATTGAGATTTGCGATAATATTCTGCCATTGATAATGGCTTTAAGAATCTCTAGTGTGGAGTTTTGGGAAAGAAATAAGCAAATATAGGAGTCTCTGTGGTAAAGTGGTAAAGCCAGCGATCTAAAGGTGATGGGTTTGTTTCACAGCTGTGTTTTTCGGTTCACGGGTGCAGTTTTTATAGAGATTCCTTTGGATCAGTGCCAGAGCTATGGAGTTCACGCTTTGTGTGACACTTTTATAAGGCAGCTAGCCGTTCTGGGAAGAGAGACTGAGCCATATGGCATAAAAGCCTGTGCAATAAAGCTGATCCTCCTGATGTTAACTTTAACAAAGCAAATGCTGGAAACGGTCAGAAAGAGAAAGGTAAGGAGAAATGGAACCTCAGATCTTAATGGCACCCCACTCCAAGACATGTAGTTATACATCTATTTGGGCAGTAATGTAGATAAAGATGGAGGAACTGATAGAAATATTAAAATAAGAATACAAAAGGCAAGAGGGGCTTTCTTACCACTAGGGAATTTGTGGAGGTCAAAAGAAATACTAAAATAAAAATTTGTAATTCTTATGTCGAATCAGTACTATTGTATGGGGTGGAAACATGGAGAACAACTAAGACAATTACTAATAAATTACAGACATTCATTAACTGGTGCCTGCGCAGAATAGAGGGAATTAAATGGTATGATAGAATAACTAATGTAGAACTTTGGGAGAGAACTAAACAGGCTCCAGTGGACCAAGAGGTAAGGAAAGACGCTGGCGTTGGATAGGACACACACTGAGAAAACAGGAGAACAGCATAACTAGAATGTCTTTGCTCTGGAACCCACAGGGGCATAGGAATAAAGGAAGGACTAAAAAAAACATGGAGAATAAAGTTAGAAAGATGGGGAGGACATGAGGAGAGCTCCATGCAATGGCAAAGGATAAAACGACTTGGCGTGAGTTGGTTAAGGACCTATGCTCCATTGGGAGATAGAAAGGCAGAAGAAGAAAGAAGACATCTTATGAAATGGTCTGAAGGCCTAAAACTTTATACTCCAAAGGCTGTGGCTGTTATTGGTCCACCTTTACCAGAAAAAAAAAATTGCAGTGAATCAAGAGTAAAAGTCCCTGTGGCTGGAAATGACACACACTGAGAAAATCTAATAATAATATAACTAAACAGTCATTACAGTGGAACCCACAAGGCCAAAGAAATAAAGGGGAAAAAACCCAAACCACACACACAGAAGACAGGTTGGGATGCATAAGAGGAGATGGGGGATGAGGTTAGCTATATGTGATGACAAAGGATAGTGTCTGTGCTATATAGGGAAATGAAAAAGAGGAGGAAGAAGAAGAAGAGGAGAAGGAGAAGAAGAAGAAAATGAAGAATGGCTTCACAGATACATACCAATGTTATGTATAAAACAACACAGGTGTTAAAATCTATCAGCCTCCAACATACGTCCACATACAATGCTTTTACTTTTATGAAAACATATAACCCCATCAAATTTTATACACTTTAAAAAAAAAAAAAAAGATTAAACAAAATTACTACTGCAGTTGGTTTATCACATGATAAATAACTGCACATTGGCATCTACACAAGAATGCAATGAATGATCGACAAAAAGTAAAGCTGAATTATGTGGATGTGTGTTTATTTTTTTGTTTTTGTTTGAGAGGATAAAACACTAAACAGTTTTAGAGAATTTGGGCTGTACACTTGGGATGACAAATGAGGTGGTTTACCAGAGTCTCATAATCTCGTTCACAAAATGTGCAGGATTAAAGAAATTTAACCTCGATATCAATCAATTCTCTTTATGCCCTGTGGCACATGAGGAGAGCAGTTTTCCATGTCAGAGATACCGCATTTAGGTCACTCTCCGTGTTGTTTTTAGGCGCATTTTTTTTCTCTTTCCCTTTGGTATCCATGAGAGAGGTGTTTTAGTGGGTATATCAGGATTCATTCTCATAACATGGCCAAGCCATTTCCAATTTCTCTTGGTTACCATACTGTCTAGAGTTTGTTGGTTTGTGACTTGAAGTAGTTTAGTGTCTGAGACTGTATCTGGCCAGAAAAGTTTTATAATTCTACGTAGACATGTGTGGTGGAAGGTGGAATCTTGTGTGCATCCTTTTTGGCCATTCTCTAGCAACAGAATGCTGGATATAGACATACAACACATTAAATGATTGGACTGTCAAGAGCAGATTACCACCACAATTAGTACTACAACACAGAGACATATCTAACAGCTGCATAACATAATACTGATTAACTCAATAATTTTCTCATCATCTTTTAAATGTTAATGTCAGTCAGAACCATCATATAACCAAAGTTTACCTCTGCAGCGTCGACAGTTGCAAAGTCCTGCGACCAGTTGTAACTTTCCCCCACAAGACGCTTCCACACATACGGGGCAAGAGAAACAATCTGAAGATGACATAAACGTATTAGCTATAAAATACATGCAACTATTGAATGTACACATGTATTACATAATTCTTAGTAGAATGCAGTGAGAGTGCCATAAGAAAATAAAAAGATGTTAACATAAAACTAGATCTGAATTAACTATGTAAAACACATACTGGCTTGGCCTACAACATAAACCTCCTGTGTATTCAATGACACTTTCTCAATATTAATTAACAAGAATGGCACCAGACTGGCTGGGTTGTCATTTGTTCCTACACACATGAATACTTAGTGACTCAATGAATATGCTTAAGAAAATTCAGGCTGGATTTATCAGACAAGAACAGATAGGGCCACTAAGCATTTTGTAAATGGGTGGCCTAACCTTCACCTTTGCCGGGATATGCAGGTGTTCAAGGCAATGAGCATGCATATTATCTTGCAGATACTGCAGTTGATATGGCTGGTCTTGTACTGAAGAAGCGACGTTATGAAAGCCATGTGCAGTACATATCGCAAAGATCAACTCAGTAAAGGGCATGACTCCATATCCCTGTCTAGACTGATGGACATGGGAATAAGAACTGGAGCTGCAAGAAATGAATATTTTACCAGGGGTACCAAGATGTTTAATTAATCAACACAGAACAGGCATTTTACACTTGTGGACCCTTTGGGGGAGAAGACTGGAGCACCTATGGATTATATGCCCGTCTTGACTTTCCTCTGAGTATCAAGTATTGACCAGGTAGTCTCCTCGGCAACCACCCCTCCTCCCCTTTCTGTTGCATCACTCTCACCAGACTGTGGTGATCCATTTGCTCCTTCGAATCATACACGTTCTCCCACAAGGTCCTAACCCTGCATCAATGTTCCACCAAGTTGTGCAGAGCTAGCCAGTCTGTCCATCTGTTCATTTCCCAACACACTGGCACACCAGGAGAGAAACGATATAGACAATGCTCCTCACCTTTGACCTCCAAAGTGAAGCATGCCACTCAGCAGGAAGCATGCCTATTCTCACCTTCCTTTGACTAATCAAAATAATTTGCATGTGGCAGATCCGTTGCAGACAAACAACTGGTCTTACCAAATGAAAAGAGAAGGTCAATCAGACAGATGAATGGAGATGGTTGATATCTGTAGCAATGAACCTCTAGGACTCTGAAGCAATCCTAATTATGCCGGGAGGTCATGCAGTTTTCATGCAAGGCCACTAAGCCTTGGTCAGAACAACAGCAGCAGTAGTTCCAACAAATGCAAACAGAAAACATCATGAGTTGCATCCCTCAATTCCTGTGACCCAATTCCCCTGATCACACTGAACGAGAAAATTCCATGACAAGATTGGCCTTACCAGTCACTTACATACTCTTTACTTGGTAAGACTTAGATCAGGAGCATATTATAGATTTTCCGTCCAGGATATTCAGGTGTGCGGGATAATAAGCATGCTGAGATTGGATGCTGTCACTCCGCTGGGTGTTAAGCTACTTTATGATAAACAGATGTGGTGAAGGCTCCTTGGATCAAATGGACAGAGTAACAGATCAAAGAGACTCCATACAATGAAAGACTAATTCAATAGAGGGTGAGTAGAGCTTTTGGAAGAAATTCAACATTGATGGGGAAACACAGATGGACTTTAATCAGTTTGCAACTGGTAGTACTATTAGTGTGTCAACTCTTCATGACTTCTGAAGACCAAGTGAGGGAATGTGCAGAGTGCAGTGATGTTAATTCTTGATTCACTCCTTCATTACATACCCAAAAACCCACTCTAATAAACTGATGAAAGGACCGGTCATCATTGCTTGCTATGGGTGAACAACAACAGAGTGACATCTGGAGGGTCTTTAATTAAAATGTTTCACTTCTGACTAAGTATCTCAACCACATAGTTATTTACATGACATATGCAGGTCTTACCAACAGCTCTTTTCCTCTGAAACAAGCACCCATCAGCTGTCCAATCCACTCATATTTTCCGAAGTCGGTGCAAGAAGGGTTCGGAATGTAGCAGTCCCGATTCACATTGCCATCTTCATTACTCTACAGAAAGAAAGAGAGAGAGAGAGTCAAAACCTCAATGACTAATCGGATGTAACGATTAATTAAATCAATAAATAAATAGGGTGCCATCTCCACAGTGAAGGTTGGTTGTAGTAGATCTCCAACACTCTCAGTCTCTTGTCTCAGTTATACACTCTCCTTGATTGCTGTTTGTCAATCTCTTGATACTGTACTCCCATTTGTGTCACTGTCCACTTGATACTCTCTTGCGTTAGGACTTTTTCCTTCCAGTAAAGTTGTTCACTCTTTCAGGACAGCATTTTATCTGGGGGTTTGGACAAAACTAATTTTAAGCTGATTTTTTTTTTAAACCACAACATGACAAAGTTAAAACCTTCCTAAAGAAAAAAAATATTGGCTGTCGTTTGACATATAATATATTTCAAATTAAAGAGAAGTGAAAATAGAATACACATAAACTTGTTAAGGATCAGTATTACAGATGAGTATCATACGCCAGATTTAAGGATGTTAGATACATATGAAGAATTTTTACACATGAAATGTTTTGCTTACCTTACTTTCTTATTTGATCAACAAGACTGCTATCCATTTCTAAGAGTTGACATGTCTTCTCTATTCAGTTATGTATCATCTAGTCTTTATTTTAGACAAGTTTTAATCTAAATATTGATTTTATGACTTCTGTGTGAGGTGACAAATTTCACAAGACACAGCTGACAGAAACATGGATGACCCGATTGAAATATTTTATTCAACTTCATCCCAACCTATATTATCATCAATAGGTCTGGCACTAGTATTAATAATCATAAGGTAAAGACTATTGTCACTATCTGGCTGAAATTCCTCAATAACAGCAGTAGTATGGACAGTTCTAGACCTTTTCCCTTATCATTTGGTCTTGAAAATCACATACAAATTGTATCACATTGATTAAATTAAAAACAAATAAAAGATTAAATCTAACACCTCACCATGCTCGGAAAACAATAGTACTTCCTTTAGCTAATTCTAGTTATTCAAACATGCATATAAATTTTTTTTCCTAGCAAACAAAACAGTATTATGTATATGGCCAGAGCCACTCAAGTGGCTATACATCCAAACCTGATGGATTCAGCGGCCACTTAAGTGGCGATACATTCTCAAATAATCTTTAAGAGAGTTTGGACTTTTCATGTGGCCGAAACATTTCATTTGCCTCTTTTATTTCTTTCAGTAACTCATCTTTTTTAAAATTCCCAGGCTATCCAGAACTCAAGGATTCACTGCACTGTATCACAGTCTCTCCACCACCCAAGGATTCATTGCACTGTAGCACAGTCTCTCCATCACCCAAGGATTCATTGCACTGTAGCACAGCCTCTCCATCACCAAAGAATTCATTGCACTGTAGCACGGTCTTTTCACAATCCAAGGATTCATTGCACTGTAGCACAGCCTCTCCACAATCCAAGGATTCATTGCACTGTAGCACAGCCTCTCCACCACCCAATGATTCATTGCACTGTAGCACAGTCTCTCCACCACACAAGGATTCATTGCACTGTAGCAGTCTCTCCACCACAAAAGGGTTCATTGCACTGTAGTACAGTCTCTCCACCACCCAAGGATTCATTGCACTGAAGCACAGTCTCTCCACCACACAAGGATTCATTGCACTGTAGCACAGTCTCTCCACCACACAAGGATTCATTGCACTGTTGCACAGTCTCTCCACCACAAAAGGGTTCATTGCACTGTAGTACAGTCTCTCCACCACACAAGGATTCATTGCACTGTAGCACAGTCTCTCCACCACACAAGGATTGATTGCACTGTAGCACAGTCTCTCCACAACCCAAGGATTCACTGCACTGTAGCACAGTCTCTCCACCACACAAGGATTGATTGCACTGTAGCACAGTCTCTCCACAACCCAAGGATTCACTGCACTGTAGCACAGTCTCTCCACAACCCAAGGATTCACTGCACTGTAGCACAGTCTCTCCACAACTCAAGGATTCACTGCACTGTAGCACAGTCTCTCCACAACCCAAGGACAATGTACTTGATAATTTAGTACATCTACAGATTTATGTTATTTAAAACAATGCTTTTTCCCAATGTTTAAAAAAAAACATAATGAAGGGAAATGTTGAAGACAAGAGAGCAAGAGATACACAATGATATAAGTGGGATGACAACATAATAATTAAGTATATCTACAGATTGTTATTTAAAACAATGTTTTTCTTGATTTTTTCTTTTTTAAAAACCATAATGAAGGGAAATGTTAAAGGCAAGACAGCAAGAATACACAACAATATAAGTGGGAGGACAACATCAAGAGATGGAAAAACAGCAGTCTAAGAGAGTTTACAGTCAAGACCAAGATAAAGAGAGTGTTAGAGATCCGTAGCAGCCAACCTTCAATGAGGAGAGGGCACCTTACTGACTCACTGAATTCTGAATGTAAATTTAAATAATCATCAGTCAGCAAGTCCTTTACAGAACGTCGCTCTCTCTACGGCACGCCTGAAAGTATCCCTTTCCCTAGCCAGCTCTCCGGCCGTATGTGCTTTCAATGCCTTGTATCCATCTTTGCGGTGGTCGACCCCTGCCTCACCTTCCACAAACTGCACCTTCCATCACCGTCTTTTTCAAGCCACCATGACGCTTGATGTGGCCAAAATTTAAATAATACACTAAATAATTTATGCCTGGCACATTTCACTGTATCTCATCAGGTGCTTTACTACAGTTACATTAACATTTAATGAAGCACTAAAATGAAAACTTTTTGCTGATATAGACAAATTTAACCACTAACCTTAAAGCCACAGAGGCGCTTTGGTATAGAAAGAGTAAACATTTTAAAACTCCAGAGAGAAACTGCCTAACCAACCAGTATACCAGTCAAAAAAGACAACCAACATATCACGACCGTTTTAAATACCTGGTTGGGTGTCCTGACAAAAAAGGGCAGGGGCATTGGGGCATCAGGATCAGAAGGGCACAGCTCCTCTGCAATATCCGACAGACTGTCCCTAAATCCACCTCCTTGATCAATGATGCCCTCGGATAAGAACTTGCATTCCCACCACTGGTCATTCTGTGTTGACCACCTTTAAGAGATTTAGAAGAAAACAGCAAAAGAAAATGACGACAAACAGAACTGTTTTGTTTTAAAAAACAGTAAAACTTTGTTATTACGAATTCCAAGCAGCCAAAAAATCAGGAGTTTGTGTTAAAAACAACTGTTTGCTAACCAGGAATTAATAATAATACCTCCTTGCCAGAACAACATTTTTTTCAAGTTAATAGTGTTCTTCTTAAGCAAGTTCATGCTAACAGTGTTATTCTGAAGCAAGTTCATGTTAACAGAGTGTTCTTCTTAATCAAGTTCATGTTAACAAGGTTTTCTGTATGTATTTAAAAAAAGGTTACAATCGAGAGAACTGATTACATTGCACCGGGTTTTCATCCAACATGGCTCAGTCTCTCTCAACAGTATGACTGGCCACCTGCCAAGAGCATCATACAAACAATGAACACTATAGTTCAACTAATGAGAGGGATGATCCTCAGTGATCTCTGTAAATCTAGACTGATGAACCAAATGACACAGCCATGAAACAAACCAACGACCTTAAGAGCATGCTTGCCTGCTGGTCCAGTGGTCATGTGTTCACACACTCACTCTGGTGGGATTTTTAAACTGTCCTGGGTTTCCAGGTTGACCTGCCTTAAAAAGAAGTACTAAGTTACATTCTGAAAACATCAGTGATGATTTGATTCTTCTCCTTCTTCTTTTGCCCTATATATCCCAATGGAACAAAAGTTCTCAACCAACTCACGTCATTCTGTCCTATCCTTTGCTACTGCCTCCCAGGTCGACCCAGCTTTGAGTGGGTACCAGGTGCAGTCCTGGGAAGTAAAGGTGACCAGTGTGATGTTGACCACATCACCCACCAAGTGCTGACTGGTCTACAACACATAGGTCTAACCCTATATGCCCAATTTGTACAAAGGCGTGGAAAAGGGTCATTTTTACTTGTGCTATTGCAAGCAGTTCACCCCATGTCCTAGTCATCTTTTGAACGTTACTCTCTAGTTCCCTGCTCCATGTGTGTTTTTGTCTGCCTTATTTGTATACCTGTGTGGGTTGAGTGCTGACTGGGTTTTAACAATATGGTAAAAAAAAAAAAAGTAAAGGACCCTTTTCCATGCCTTTAGGCGTTTAGGGCATATAGGGCTAGACCTATATTTTTATACACCAATCGGCACAAGATGGGTGATGTGGTCAGCATCACGCCAGCCGCCTTTACTTCCCAGAACTGCACCCGGTACCCACTCAAGGCTGGGTCGACCTGGGAGCCAAATTCATTTTTTTAAATAGTCCGGCTCCACCAGGGAGCGAACCCACCACCTTCCGATCCACGGTGAGCGTCTAGCCGCTTGGCCACGGCGACTCCCCATAACAATATGGGGCTGCCATTTAACAACCAATACACATCTTCCTCCTCTTCTTCTCTTCTACCTTGTACCTCAGCAAAGTGTCGGTGAGGGGGAGAGCATTCATTGATGAGCTCTGTCAAGGAAAAAGAAAAAAATGTGCCTTAGGTAGATTACCTGTATGACAGAGGTGGAGAATTCCTGTCCCTTGGCTTCAAGCCCTCAAACAGCTGCATGAAGACTGTATTACTAAAGTCGGCACTGGCAGAAGGGTTGGCTCGGTGAGCAAGAGCAGCATGACGATTGATGTAGACAACCTTGCGATCAGATGGACTGCATTTTTTGGAAGGATTTAAAAAAAATAAAATTGCTTTTCACTCAAATCCTTGTTAAAATTGTTTGATTAGTATGTATGTTATAGAAAACAATGAAAGGTAAATAGTGTTTACCTTTGCTACAATACAAAGGCAACATTACAACTGTGAGCATAATTATGCAATTCATTAAGTAAAAGTTTAAAGTCTTTGATTAACTATTCTACTTTAAACAGTAAAAGTTAAAAGTCCTTGATTAACTATACTACTTTAAACAGTACAATTCAAAAGTCTTTGATTAACTATTCTACTTTAAACAGTAAAAGTTAAAAGTCTTTGATCAACTATACTACTTTAAACAGTAAAAGTTAAAATTCTTTGATCAACTACACTACTTTAAACAGTAACAGTTAAAATTCTTTGAATAAATAAACTACTTTAAACAGTAAAAGTTAAAATTCTTTGATCAACTACACTACTTTAAACAGTAACAGTTAAAATTCTTTGAATAAATATACTACTTTAAACAGTAAAAGTTAAAAGTCTTTGATTAACTATGCTATCATAAACCTGAGGTATCATGCAGGAGACTCAGGTTCAAATTTTTAGTAAGGTCATGGATTTTTTTCTGTCAGGGCAAAAATTATTAAATCTTGCAAAATATGCAGTGACAACACTAGCCATGTAGCCGTAAATCCTCACTTATGATTTTATTTCACTGGCACCGAATAAAGCAGTTCCTTGTACATCACTGATTGTTGTGAAGGGGTTGAAACATTCACCTCTCAGGCTCAAAGACTTGACTCTTTTAAAGAACTACCATGGTGAGTGTTGACAGTTGACTTAAAATATTTCCACATTTTGTCAAGGATTCCTCTTTTGATTAAAAAAAAAATAATTATCCCCTTGGTATCTCTTCTAGCCTTTTGGTAAAGATGTTGTCATCTACTCTTCTCGTTTTTAACCATTAAAAAAAACACAAAAAAACATTAGTTTTTCTTCCTTGACAGAAACTTTTACTTGTTTATTCCACTTTACTGTTGTCATTCTTTTACCTCCATTTTTAGTAACACCACATTTGTCTTCTAGTTAGCAAAGTGTTTTTGAAAAGCTGAACCCTCGTGTCCATATTACCAATGTTCCATTTCTCTCTTTGTTGGTCAAAAGCTGTTTTCATCTGCTGTTTTATACCTAACTTGATCTCTTCATCTTTCAATTTATTTATTGTTAATTACTTCTGTAGCTTTGTTTGGGGAATTTTATAGAAAAATGTATTTCCTATGTACAATACATCTGGGTAACTAAACATACACTAGTATATGAAGTACCCCAGCGTCTGTGGCTTAGGCGTTGCAGTCGCAAGGACGGTGTTCCGGGTTCAATCCTAGCTGCAGGCCATGAACCTTATAATGCGTTTTCAAAGTGGTTTAGAGAAGCCGACCGTCCAGAAAGCAATGGCAAACTACCGATTGTAAATTTGCCTAGAAAAACCACAACAGCTAAAAAAAAATGCTGGGGTTGGTTCTGCAATGTCCTGTAAAGGATATGCAATTAACTGGGGATCTGATCTGATCGCAGCCTGGCTTATACTGAGCACATAGACAAGGCGATAATAAAAGCCAAGAACGGCTTGGCTGCAAAGAGAATGAGGGCGGTGGCATTTATGTCATCATGGTCTGGTCCTTTCTGTCTTTCAGTATTCGATGGCGATATAGAATATAAAAATATCTAGCATCAACAATCACCATTTCCATATTGGCGAGATACTGATCTTAAGTTGCAGCGTGTTTCTACAGAGACCAGACTTTTATCAATCAATCTTCTTCTTCTTCTCTAGTCCTGTTCTGTCTTTCAGGCTGTTTTCATTTCATAAGAATTGTCGCAGGAGCTACAGAGCACATGCTCTGCACTTGACGTCATCTTCAGTGCTGGATCTGCACCACCGGGTGGTGAATTGATACAAGGCAGATGTGGTCAAGGCCCTTTGGAAACAAGCAACAAAATTGTAGAGGAACAAGATTATTATGGCCTGGAGAGAATTAGGTCAGAGGGTCTGGCTGGCTCACTACACTCAGAGGGAAGGCAAAACAGGACATATAACCAGATTGCGACCAGTACCATTAGTATTGGAACTTTGCGCTGGTTGCTAAGATGAGGACGGAGCATGCATGGGAATGCCCCGAATTCTGTGATGTCAATTCTTGACTCAACTCAACTTAACTCAACTGCCTTCCAGGTTCTAAAAATGCACTGTGTGTGATTTAGATATTGGATAAGACCCACTGTCCCCTAACAAGTATGTCCTAAGAGTCAACTAATGAGGGATGTTTGATTCTAAGTGAGAGGCATTTGCCTAAGAGGCAAGGAACCAACAGTCTGCATACGAATAAGCCAAATCCGTAAAATGCATGTTCACACAAACTCAGGTTCTGGAACAAGACTAAAATCCAGAAGTGGATGAAAAACCCAGAACGCTCCACCGGAGCTTACAGCCGGGGAACGTGTAGAAGAAGAAAGCCAAATAGTAATTGCCAGTTAATATTACTGAAGCAGTCTGGTCTTTGAAAGCCAAATAGTGGAGTGAATGGAAATATTTGTAGTAAGAATAACCTGTCAACTTAAAAACATTAATGAACAAAAGATATGCTTACTCTGATGCAGACCCTTTCAGAAGTGTGTCTATAAGGGCCAGGCGTTTCTTCAACAATGGCAGAAGTTGACGAATGCTCTGGAAAAAATTAACACATTAATCTGTAATAAAACTAGCTTGTCAAAACAAAACAAAAATACATAAAAAGGCAAAATAAAAAAAGACAGACCAAAACCACAACAAGAAGGGAGCTAGAGAGTGCAGAAGGAAAACAGTAAGCATACAAAATCAACTTAAAGAATCAGTGGTTTAGCATACATTCATAGAGTCATTGAATGAGATCTGATGGTAACAATCAACAAAATAAGCAAAAACAAATGTAAAAGTATTACAAGATTTATAACAAGAAACAGACAGGCAATAAGCAGTGAACAAGCATACTAAATTCAGTTCTTATGGATGGATTGCACACATGCAATGAAGTTGGTCTCCTGTAAGTTACCAGGATTATTAGAAGTACAGAACAGTTACCCTTGCCCTATCAAGTATGCAATAACAGGCAACTAAAGATACAGGTTGGTTTCGGATAAAAAGGTGCAGCCACAAAAGCCAATCAACTTTCATCGTCACCCTATTGTGCCATTACATGTCATACAGGGTCGCAGTCTATTCCTCCATTTGAATCTATCCTGTGCAATTGGTTTAATTTCATGGGTGGAATTCAGTACCTTCAGCTTCTCTCATCAATGTTCGTTTTAGGCTTTCTTTTGAATATCCTCGCTTCCTCGAACCTTTCCCTCCCTTTTTTTAGTACCTGCTTGGTTATCATTTCATTGCCTGCTGGATGACTTTCTGCTCGTTTCTTTCTCAGGATGTGTCTAATTCAGCACCATCTACTTTGTCTTGTAACTGTTGAGTCCTATTCACGTTTCCCAGCCCATCTACACACTGGCTGACTTTCATTCATACTTACTCAGATTGTTCTACATCAGAGGGGTGTCACGTTGTCTTGCCTCCAATTAATCAGCGCCGATGTCGTGTATTTCATATTACACGACGACACAACTTTTAACGAAATCAGAACATCTAGAACTGGCCCTAACCTAAAACCCCCTACACACAGCCTGAGCCTAGGTACACGAAAGACTCTTTTCAAAGAAAACATTACAACGTGACACCCCTCTGACCTAGACCAGACTGAAAAAGTGTGTAGATGGGCCGGGAAGCGTGAATGGAACCAACTGTTGTAACCAGTGGTTACTCAGACATTTCTCTGATTTCTTCAACCTTCTTCAACCCACCCCATTCTATGTTCAATATTTTCCTTAGGCATTTGTAAGGTTTTGTCTCAACTGGCTGAAGGCCTATGAGGCTCGGGGGCCTGGAAAGGTAGTGAAATAATGCAATCCTCAATGTTTACTGGGGATCCATTCCTGCAGTGGATGGTTAAGTAAAAGCTGATGGAATATTTTATGTGGTGGTACTACATGTGTACAGCAAACTTATTGTGCCCGACTACTTCCATCAATGACAAACTGTGTTCATGGTGGTGACTGCATGGTGGCGACTGCTGACTTTGGCTCCTCTAGCAACTGCTATATGCATTTACTCCGTGCAAATATTTCTGGATTGTTCCGGAACTAACTGTTTGTTCACCAGTTTTTCAAATGGGACAGTCAGGGAGTGGAGTGAAGTGGAGCAAGCATGGGGGAACCCGACTGCAGTGAAGTTGAAACCTCGTTTATAACAACTACGACTTAGTAAAAGACCATTCTTGCGGCTTTTAGTGATATGAAAATCACAAGTAATACTCCACAGTCAGTAGTGAATACACTGCAGACAACTTCTATTGTGGAGATAGGAGAAGTTGTTTTAAATGCCCCATTAGGGAATAAAATACATAAGATGGAATGACATGAAGATGGTCTTTGAAAGCCGAATAGTAACTGTTAGTCAATACTAAAGCAGTCTGAGATGATCACGTAATATCAAGAATTAACCCTGTCATCCCAGGAGAGACAGTTTTTGAACTTTTAGACAGGTCGTATGATTATATAAGGATTACACTTTATGTCACTGGGTGTTTATCGCTTGTGTGATGTCCTGGTGGTGTACAACAAGCAAGCAACACAAAAAAGCTTAACTAAGGGGACAAAACCCCACACAAATGCAGCTGTACATTTAGACCAAAACTGTTAACTAAGGAAAAGACTTCTTCTTCAACTTTCCCTGCTGTCAACTCTAGCAGAAAGCCCAGGCTGTTCATCCACTTCTTCAACTTTCACTGCTGTAAACTCTAGCTGTTCATCCACTTCTTCAACTTTCCCTGCTGTCAACTCTAGCAGAAAGCCCAGGCTGTTCATCCACTTCTTCAACTTTCCCTGCTGTAAACTCTAGCTGTTCATCCACTTCTTCAACTTTCCCTGCTGTAAACTCTAGCTGTTCATCCACTTCTTCAACTTTCCCTGCTGTAAACTCTAGCTGTTCATCCACTTCTTCAACTTTCCCCGCTGTAAACTCTAGCAGAAAGCCCAGGCTGTTCATCCACTTCTTCAACTTTCCCCGCTGTAAACTCTAGCAGAAAGCCCAGGCTGTTCATCCACTTCTTCAACTTTCCCCGCTGTAAACTCTAGCAGAAAGCCCAGGTTGTTCATCCACTTCTTCAACTTTCCCTGCTGTAAACTCTAGCAGAAAGCCCAGGCTGTTCATCCACTTCTTCAACTTTCCCTGCTGTAAACTCTAGCAGAAAGCCCAGGCTGTTCATCCACTTCTTCAACTTTCCCTGCTGTAAACTCTAGCAGAAAGCCCAGGCTGTTCATCCACTTCTTCAACTTTCCCTGCTGTAAACTCTAGCAGAAAGCCCAGGCTGTTCATCCACTTCTTCAACTTTCCCTGCTGTAAACTCTAGCAGAAAGCCCAGGCTGTTCATCCACTTCTTCAACTTTCCCTGCTGTAAACTCTAGCAGAAAGCCCAGGCTGTTCATCCACTTCTTCAACTTTCCCTGCTGTAAACTCTAGCAGAAAGCCCAGGCTGTTCATCCACTTCTTCAACTTTCCCTGCTGTAAACTCTAGCAGAAAGCCCAGGCTGTTCATCCACTTCTTCAACTTTCCCTGCTGTAAACTCTAGCAGAAAGCCCAGGCTGTTCATCCACTTCTTCAACTTTCCCTGCTGTAAACTCTAGCAGAAAGCCCAGGCTGTTCATCCACTTCTTCACTTTGCTCTTGTTCCAAGACTTGAGTTAGCTAGTCTTTCCTCTTGAGCCCAGGGTGGCGCATAGGGCAGGGGTCATAACTCTACATGTCTGGAGGTGGATTGCCATCTGTTTTAGGTCTTGGATGTTCATTAAGCCCATGGCTGAGCCTACCCTGATGATGGTTCTATGCAGGGTCTCTCTTGGTTTTCCCCGTTTTCATTTCCCTTCTGGTGTCCATATGAGGGCTTGATGGGGGAGTCTGGTCTTATCCATTCTGAGTGAGAGGTGCATATTACAGATTTGGCTTACATGTGTGCCGACTGCTAGTTTCTCATCTCTCCGGAAGACAGGATGTACTCAACAACACAGAAAAAAACCTGATTCTATCAACGGTGACCATACTCCTAGCTAGAAAGATGTTTCTAGGATGACCACAGGGAGGTGCGGATAGGTCTTTACCAGTATGAGCCCTCAACATGGTGCATCACCTTGTGTACTTCAGCACCACTGCATCCCAAAGGACAATACAACAGAATTACTTACTTCCAGGCTGGTTAAGGACTGATTCTCCACATGACCACATCCCTCAATGGAAGACTGCCAGCTTGGAATCAGATACTGGATGACACTGTCCAGCAGCCACGTGAACCTGGGCACATTCAATTGAGTCTGATTTTACCAAAAGTAAGAGCCACTAAAGAATCTGAGGTAGGGGCTACATGCTTGCTTTTCATACTGAATGTCTAGCGTTCAAATTATCATAAAAGCAAATAGACATTGGCTCCCAGGTCAACCCAGCCTAAAATGAATGTTGAATTAAGAATTGACATCATAGCATTTTGGGCACTCTCATAAGTGCTCCGTCTCCATCTTCAGAAGCAATACTATATAACAGACAGGAGACGGCTGTGGCAACACTTGATCTTGAGGATGCCTACAAAACAGTCAGATATGATATTTTGATATCTGCGCTCATAGAGAAGGGGTTTTGTCCCAGCCTAAAATGGGTGCTGTCAATATCCTGGAAAGTTATGTCGGACAATGTGATGTTGACCACTTTTTTCTTTTATAAGCCACTTGAAAATATGCCAATCTTAGAAATCATACTGCTCACAATAATCTAAACTTGAAGAACATATTTTCATCAATTCATTTTTCTTCCTTTGCTCTTTACTACCCCCCTAACCCCCCCCCCTTTTTTGTTTTGTTTTGTTGTTAGATACTTTATTTAATTGTTTGTGCTCCCATCAAGTTGACAGAGTTATTGCTACTGTAACTCTTTCTGTCTCATATTGTTATTTTGAACTGCACTAAACATGGTGTAGTATTACTGTGTCTGTAATGCTGGCTTTCTTAGTGACTTTTGCATCAACATAAGCTATAATTCTGGCGGGAGACTGTTAGTGTCGCATATATGACGGCTGCATTTACTTTGTGTGTGCTCCCAGTTACAATTCTGGTGGCAGACTGTTAGTGTTGTATATCTGACAGCTGCATTTACTTTGTGTTTGCTCCCAGCTGCAATTCTGGTGGGAGACTGCTGGTGTTGCAAATGTGATGGCTGCATTTATTTGCGTGTGCTCCCAGCTACAATTCTGGTGACAGACTGTTAGTGTTGCATACCTGATGGCTGTATTTACATTGCTTGTGGTCAAAGCTACAATTCTAGTGGCAGACAGTGTCGCATACCTGACGGCTGTATTTACTTTGCGTGTGCTCCGAGCTACCATTCTGTTGGCAGACAGTGTTGCAAATCTGATGGCTGCATTTACTTTACGTGTGGTCCCAGCTACAATTCTGGTGGGAATCTGCTAGTGTTGCAAATGTGATGGCTGCATTTATTTGCGTGTGGTCCCAGCTACAATTCTGGTGTCAGACTGTCAGTGTTGCAAATCTGATGGCTGTAGTTACTTTGCGTGTAGTCCCAGCTACAGTTCTGGTGGCAGACTGTTAGTGTTGCATATCCGACAGCTGCATTTACTTTGCATGTGCGAGTTTCTACATGTTGCTGGGTCTAATATGTTTTTCACTCGTTTTTCAAATGGGTCAGGGAAGAACATTTTGTGTGATTCCCAAGAACAGAGCAGTTATGTGCTGACCTGCCTACAGTGATGCTGTAACCTCGTCCAAGGACTGACCAATACTGTTATTATTTTAACTTTCAGACTCAATGGAAGTTGCCATGGCATAGCTGGCTAGAGGCTCATGTGCAGATCGTCCTTGGTTCGCTCCCTGGCAGAGCCGGACTTTTTGTCATAAATAATCTCAACTCCTAGGTGGACCCAGCCTTGAGTGGGTATAGGGTGCAGTCCTGGGAAGTGAAGGCGGCCGGCGTGATGCTGACCACATCACCCATCTTGTGCCGATTGGCCTATAAAAAATATAGGTCTAGCCCTATATGCCCTATACGCCTAAAGGCGTGGAAAAGGGACCTTTACTTTTTTAACTTTTCAGACTCAAATATTCAATACTTAAATGAACCCTTTCTGTTTTATGGGAATGGAATCAGACAAAGTAACACTTATCTGAAACTGAAAACAGTTAAAGAAATCATTAAATCTATTATGCAGCTATAATCTAATACACATCAACATGAGTCATTGGTCAACTTTTACAATAAAAACAACAAACTATAACTTTAAAAAATGCGGACACAAACAATGCATTGCACAATCTATTGCCTGGCATATTTCGCTGTATCTTGTCAGGTACATTTATACAGAGTTACATCAACATTTAATGAAGCACACACACACACACAAAGGAATTATTATCACTAAAATGCACAGCAACATTGTCTAGTTACACTGCACAACACTCCACCAGAAATTCCAAATACTGCAAACTATGCTAATAAATTATGCAATGTACTGCTTGTGTCTGCATAATTTTTAACTGCAGTAATAAAACCATATTTTCAATTTGTAACTACCTTTGTAAAACGATTGAGCGCTTGTAGATAACAGAGGGGCTGTATGACTGTAACAATGGGTATCGGACCAAGCGGTCGCCAGAGAAGAAATCTTGGTCAAACCCCAAACTACGCTCCTCTATACAGTTAAGCTTTAGTCCTCTCACACGAGTATCAATGCCATGAGCTGTTGAAAAAAAGTAAAAAGTAAAGGTCCCTTTTCCACGCCTTTAGGCATATAGGGCTAGACCTATATTTTTATAGACCAATCGACACAAGATGGGTGATGTGGTCAGCATCATGCCAGCCGCCTTTATTTCATGGGACTGCACCCGGTACCCACACTCAAAGCTGGCTCAACCTGCGAGTCAAGGTGTTTTTTGAAAAATGTCAGGCTCCACCAGGAAACGAACCCACAACCTTCCCATCTGCATGTGAGTGTCTAGCCACTATGCCATGGCAACTCCCTGAACTGCCAAACAAGGTAAATGTAGAAAACAAAGTCTGTATATGACCAAACAGAGAAATACCTATTTCTCTTAAGGCAAATCTAATAATCATTTTTTTCAGAAATTATTTGTCTACATTCCTCTAAAGTTCTTCTTTATGTCATACTCCATCACTTGTGAGGTTTTTTTCTTGTTCTGTAGAAGTTACATACTTAAACTTCAGTCCCCTCACATGAGTGTCAATGCCATAAGCTGCTAAACAAGGCAAAAATAAAGAAAAAAAAGTTTGCACGTTCTGAGAGAAATAACTATTTTTACGAGGGCAAATTTACTAACTATTTTGTGTGTGGACATTATACCACCAGTTTTTCAAACAACTAGAACTGTCATTACTGTCTGTATGTACAACTTGTTAGGGCGGTGCAGACATGGCATCATGAGCCTGAAGGTTTAAGGCCGCAGGCTGGTGCTGTTGTCATTGACTGTGAAGGTTAGGATGTTTAGTTTTGCCCCCGGCATAAAAACTCCATCATCTTACCGGGGGTTGAACCCGGGTCTCCCACATGAGAGCCCGATGTTGTAACCAAAATAAAAAGCAAACAGCTAATCTAACAATAGATTCAATGTTTTGGTCATCTGATAAGCATGCCCTGGTAGTAACCACCACAAAGTGCCATGCTGAAGAAATATAATCAGCACAGAACAAGAGAAAGACTTCACAAAAGATGGAGGAACGGCATCAAGATCAATCTTGCATTAAGATCAATTTTAGACAAATGCAGACTACCCTATACAGTGCAATAGAAAGAGTGCATATATCTTTACAAAGCACATAAAATTTATTGAGAGAACTGCATGAGGAGGGAGAGAAGAAGAAGAAGAAGAGGATGAAGAAGAAGAAAAAAGAAGAACATTAAATAGGAAGAAGAAAAAGAAGATAAGGAGGAAGAGAAAAAGAAGAAGAAAATGAAAAAGGAGAAGAAGAAGAAGTTTCCTCTCTGGGATAATCATTAACGGAAGATTTAGAAATTTTCCACTTCTAGCCGAATTTTTAATCTATGCAGATTTCAAACCAGCGTGTGATGTTGAACATAATCAGTCAGCATTTAAAAGTGTCTGCTGAAAATCTGGATAATTATTTCCCTGAAAATGAGAATCCTCATAAAGCAAACTTTGGATTGATAATCCCTTCTTGAAAGATAAAATATCACAAAATAAAAAGCTGATGGAGTTAACTTTTACAAAAACTTATTTAACCAAGCATAGGTTGAATAAATAACAAACACAACAACAATTACAAACATATTAGGCTGTTACACTGTGTTTAGAATATAACAAACATTTAAGAAAGAGATATGATTGGTCAGTTCCAGCTGTATTACACATAATACACATAAATAATCAGAAAGAGAACCCTTAAGGCTGTAGAAATATTTTACATATAATAAACAGACAGACAATGTATTGACTGGCACTCATAGACAGAAATTGAAAGATAGAAGGACACACTAGTAAAAAGACTGAGGAACACTTGTCAAGTACGTCAAATACCCAATGTACCAGTGACATGAAAAAATCCTTGACAAATTACTTCAATTTACTAGTTTACAGATTAATCATCACTTAACCCTGTCTGCAAAATAAACTAAAATTCTAAAGTGAAATAGGGTATTAGTTTGCCAAAAACCCAAAGTGCCTTTGCCCTTTGGGAGCGAGTAAGCAGTGCTGAGGTGCAGATAGATCATTACCGTTTAAGAAGAATGGCGCTACCAGGAGTTACCAAGGGATTTGGCCGATGTTTAACACTCAGGGGAAGTATTAGACGAATATACAATTAGATGGTTACTGGTACCATTAGAGCTGGAACTCTTCGTTTGCTGCGGAAGATGGGGACTGAGCACTTATGGGAGTGTTGTGAGTGCTGTGATGTCAATTCTTAATTCAACGTTTCTCATTTTAAAAAGTGGGAACTCCACAATACAGCTGTGACAGACAAGCCCACTCACATTTGCAAGACTTGATTCTGATAGTGACAATGGGGAAATGCTCTGTCAGATTCTCCAACAGCTTGATCTCTGTCAGTGTCTGTGTTGACCTGGTGAAATAAATGCAGACTGACCAGCAATGCCATCAATATATCACTGGAACTACAACAGAGTCAACTAATTGCTTGATCCTTGTTTTTACCCCATTGTGGATTCCAGGGCCCCATTGGAGGAAAAGGGGGGGGGGGGCGGAGGGGGAGGGGGACAGACTCACTGTTCCCTAATGAGCATGTCGTCAGAGTTAATTAATTAGAGATGTTTCCTTCAAAGTCGGAGTGCATCAGCCTAAGATACAAGGAACCAACAGTCTGCATAAAATAAGCCTGACCTGTAAAACAGATATGCATGCAAAGCTCAGGTTTTAAAACAAGACTAAAGTCTGGAAGTAGATGAACAACCAAATCTTTCAACCGGAGTTTACAGCTGGTGAACGCAAAGAAAAAGAAGAAAAATTTTTTTGGAGAAAATCCTGTTTTAGCAATGAAATTTGTTTCTCTGCTTTAAGACCTACTTCATTCTGACCTTTTTGGAGGAGAAATTCACAAGCGCACCTTGGGCACACTGCAAAGTATCAAATAACTGCCCTGAAAATGCACTTAGGTAAAAATAACCAAAAACTGCACGTAGGTGACTTTGGCATAATGCAGACGATATACTGACACAGGTGCACACTGCGGAAAAAACTACCTGAGCTGTTACAGAAAGAATTCATTTAGATTTGCTGGCTAGCTTGTTGTACCCCACCAGGACATCACACAAGCGATAAACACCCGGTGACACAAAGTGCCACCATGCGGATAAGGATCACACATGAAGAAGTCACAGAAACCCCTTTCAGCCACTATGGCCACATTTGTGGCCCAGCTATATTCAGGGATCCTGGCAAAAGCCAGGCTGGGGCTTCAAATAACGAAAAAATTCATCCCACAAGGGGGCGGCTTTGATTTTTTGCAAGCACATTTAGGTCTTTATAACTGTTAGTTATGAGTTTAGGTCATCCCTAAGGTACTCTGGATACCACAAATATGTCAACTGCAGTGAGGGAAAACAAAAGAATCAAAGTGTCATGTAGAACACACACTGTTTTATGCATGTGAGTCTTGGACAATAAGCAGACAAGCTGAACAAATTTACCCCTAACAGAGATGTGGTTTTTGAGATAAATGCAAAGGATGGCTCAGGCAGAAGACACAATCAGACAGGTTTGCATCCTTGAGAACGTTAATCGAGGAGAAGAGTGGGTCAAAATGCCACCTGAACAGTCAGACTTGTGTAGAGTCATAATCATGCTGAGCCGGGAATGCAGAGACTGGCCAGCAGGTGCTACAGAGGTGGAAATTCAGCAGTTAATTCAAGATAATGCTTGCTCAGAGGATTTGATCATTTACACAGACGGTTCAGTGTCAAGAGGCAAAAGAAGTGCTTGGGGCTTCTTAGCAAAAGTTAATGGTCGACGTTTGGTGCAGGAGAGCCTAGCATATGATACCACAACATTCAGCTAAGGAATTGAGGTGGAGGTGGTCACTGCTGCTTTCCACTGGCTAGAGAACACGACACACTCATACATCAAGATTAAAACTGATTCAGAAAGCATGCTGAGGAAGATCAGAACAGGTATGCTTCGTGCAGAGTGGTATGCTTCGCTGCGGAGGACACGAGTGAGGAGTATTGTCTGGATTTTTTCCCCGGGTCACGCCGGTGTGTTGGGAAATGAACAGGCGGACAGACTGGCTGGCTTTACACAGCTTGGTGGAATACTGCTACATGACAGGCAGATGTGGTTAGAGCCTTGTGGGAGAGCGTGTACACTTCGGAGGAGCAGATGGATCACCACAGTCTGGTGAGATTGATGCAGCGGGGAGTGACGAGAGTTTCTGGCAGATGCTCGAGGCTCAGAGAAAAGACAAGACGGACGTTTAATCAGAATGCTACTGGCACCATTAGTATCGGAACTCTTCGCTGGCTGCTGAAGATGGGGACGGAGCGCTTATGGGAATGCACCGAATGCTGTGATGTCGGTTCCTGAATCAAATCAAATCAAATGCAAAGAATATCAAAGAATGATAGAAATACAGTGGCAGTTCTCTCAAGACAGATGAAAGCAAATGATCTGAGAAATTAAATGCAGATAGTTTTTTTGGATATGTTAGGAGAAGGAATAGACTCAAGAACTTGTTAACAACTGGTAAGATTGATGGAAAAAGAGCAAAGAGATAAATACCTGGATGGTTTGGCGACATGCATGGAGCAAGACAAGTACACTGACCTGATCCATGATTTTGGTGATCGTGCAAGATGGCAAAACATGACAGCCTATTCATTCTGATACTGAACATGATGATGATGACTCTTGATACTTCTATAGCTACTAAGATTCTCCCCTCAACATACAGGTCTGTGTCCTATGGCTAACAGTGGTAGTTATATGCTGGTTCACAAGACTCCTCATGTCTGGTGTGTTTCTTGTGCCTGGCTGTAACAATCTTTACTCCGAAACCTCTCTTCTTAGCAACAGTGTGGATGCAATGCATTCAAACTCATCCAGTCATTATACGTAAAACCAGTAATAATGCCGGTATGATCTATAGGCTGGTCATGTGCAACCATGGCAGATTCAGCCAATCTATCAGCTTTTTCATTGCCACCAATGTCCACAAACCCCAAGAAAGATGAACAAGACTTCATGAACAGTGAGCCTCTCCGAATTTTATTACTGTAAAGTTAACACTACCCTGAAAGCGTCGGCTCTGTGGCTAAGTCGATGCGAACACTTCGCTTCGTAATGCCGGGATGCCAGGTTCGATCCCAGCTGCGGGCAATGCACCTTGTGTTGGCTTCGACAGTGGTATCAAAAAAGCCGACCGTCCAGAAAGCAATGGCAAACTACTGGAACGTAAATTTGCCTAGAGAAACCACACAACAGCCAGGGGCTGTTAGGGTTGGTTCTGCAACGTCCTCTAGAGGATACGCAACAACCTTTACCCTGAAAGCAGATAGCGGTTAGAGCCTACAGCCAAACTCAGACAAACAATAAAAAGTAAACATTTAAAAACATGAATCTTTCATGTGGCAACACATGGGTGTAAATCAGTTTAGAGCCAGGGAACACAAAGAAGGGGCTTTCTGACACATGCATGCTGGAATGTGTATTTCTGACTCATCATGCACAATAGGTACCAGAAGATGTTGATGAGATGATATACAGCAGTAGTCACGACTGCTGATGCTGGTACCTCTAGCAACTGCCTCACGCACTTAATGCATGTGCGAGTTGTCAGAGTTTGTAGGAACTGCTGTCTGTTTTGACTTCTCACATGGGACAAAGATAAGATATTTTGTGTGGTTTTCATTGACGTAAGAATGCAGCAATGATTGGATTGCTTGTCTGCCATGAAGTTAAAACTGCCGATACATTTATTTAATAAACATGCATTATATACAATAGTTACCAATTATTAGAGTGTCACCCAACACTATAATAATCAACAATACCCAATGCATGCTAGTAATGTCACCCAAATAACTTTTCTATCTTCACCTAATATTTTAACTGTAATTTAGATATAATTGTGCTTTGTCTGCTGACAGCAGAACTGCAATACTTTTGCCTTTTCACTGACACATCTGATTTCAGTACTTAACTAACATACAACAGTTTTAGTTATGCAGCTCTTTAATGTACTACAATTACCAATTGATAGTTTGGGTATTCAACACTTTGACATCATCAGCCTCCCCAGCCACAACAACAATGTTCTCTGGGAGGTAATTGTCATCAGCCAAGTTCACCAACAGAGATAGCGACCTGGAAGTATAGCAGCAATCGAGTCAGCGTGTATATCTGCAAACAGGTATACTCTGAGAAATTTGAATAAAAACAACTACTGACAAAATAAAATGAAACACACACAAACCAGTGGTGCCGAAACCTGGAGCTCGAGCATGTTAAAGCCTCCCCCTTCCCTCCACCTTGCAAAAAAATATATTTGCAGGGCGTGATGGGCTCCTCTCTTACAAAATGTTTGTTTCAAGCTCCCCCCCCCCTCCCCTCCTTTTCTAAGCATTTGTTCAGTTTTATATTATTTCAAATATAGGCTATCCTCCAAATAACGGTCCCAAATTATTGAGGCCGAAGATACACTCTAACAGGGCCCCAGTCACATGTAAATTGCGGACCTCTTCTGACAAATACACATCATACCGCCGAGAGTATCTCCTGCGCCGCTGCGTGCGGCGCAGAGCGGGGCTTAACTAGATGGCAAAGAAACTAGAGGCTACGTGCGGTGTGGGAGATACTCTCGGTGGCGCCTTCAACTCGGCGGAAGTTTTTTCGCAGATGGCTGTGTAGTCGCGGAAGAGGTCCGCAATTTACATGTGACTGAGGCCCTGTTAGGGTATATTTTCGGCCTCCATAATTTGGGACCATTATTTGGAGGATAGCCCAAATATATTAGTATACTGAGCTCATTATTATGACTATTATTATTGTGCACTTAAACAAGACTCAAGTCTCTCGAACCTCATCACCTTAGAAAATTTATAAGCCGCTGCGTCTCTATGTCAGCGCCACAAATCATGTGTGACCATATAAATACACTTACACACAGAATAAACACTTGCAGCACATGGGATCAAACATGTGACCATTGTGCTGACTGGTGACTGCTCTACCCACTATTTTATGACAAAATATTTCTTACCACTGAATTAAACAAATGTACTTTACGTAACACTTTTAAAAAAGTATAGAAACAAATATTAGGCATCTGTTTTAACCATTAAGGGAAAAAAATAAAACATATGCACACAAATATTCACACATGCACCCAAACACAGAATATTCAGACACAAAACACAGTTCGAGCAGCTCTTCTATAAATAAGGACAGTACAACAAACAATATAAAGAAGCAAAACAAGTCTGTTCTCCTCATTCTAATTCTTCTGCATTCAACATTAAAAGGGAGGCTGGAATGTTGTGGTTGGGACTGCAATATCCATGCCTTTCACCTTTTACAACATGCTTATTAACCCTTTCGCTGCTACGTTCCGGGAAATAGTTGGCCTCCCTGTGCTAAGCAATGTGAAAAAAAAGTCTCTGCTGTGCGCAATACTTTTCTATCCTCTAAACGCAAAAGATGCGTCCGCGGTGAGGGCTATGTTTTGTACACCTAAAAATTTTTACCCTGGGGAGTTGTGTGGTTGGTCCGAGTGTTGACAAGTCAGAGGCACGATGGTGCCCCACAAACTTGACTAACGGAGCTATCACCCTTCGGGGTGGGGGGGGGGGGGGGGTATGGGGGAATTAATGGGAGGAACTGTTCCCAGTCTGTATCCCAAAATTTGATTGACGAACCTACCACGGCCGCCACTTTAATCATATTTACTTATAGTCACCATGTTATTACATACCAAAATAATAATTAAAAAAAAATAATCATAATAATACTCAAGTTGTCCGTTGCTGAAAAGTAACAGGAACTCAAAGGAAAATTTACAATTAATTTAAAAAAAAAAAAAAAAAACTTCGGGGGTTGAACACACGACCCTCCGATTCTAAGGCGAACGTGATACCAATTACACTATGCAACCGCTTGATGCATTGCGCTGTGTAAATGATCATAATGAATGATGTGCACAGACTATCAATAATGTGTCTAAGTTTGTAGTCTATCGCCGCCTGCATGAGCACTGTTGTCTAAGAAATGTTTGAGATTCTCAACAATAGTAAAAATATGTCCCTCGACATTATTTTACGGGAGTTTTTAGCAAACAGTCTTTGCTCAAGTACTCTATTTTGAGTTTCTTTGTTCTAAGCATTAGCAGACAGGCAGAAAAAAAAAAATTAGTTCGTCCGAATCTGTGTCTGTCCATCGGGAAAGACGAGAAATTTTAGTGACTTAACTGTTTGAATTTACAGTAGCAGAAATATAGATAGAGCTGGAGTCATCAAAATCATGCACTACTGGTTTCAAATCATCGGTTCATCAAGACAACTGATCAATTTATTGCCGTTTTGATGCCGCTTCATTGTCACTGCTCTCTGATTCCGACATGAGGACGTCGGACAGGCAAACAGCTTTTTTTGGACACGCCGGTTTCAGCAGTCGATACTGATTGCCTAGTCAAATCTTCTTGTTCACTGTCAGAAGTACACATTTCAAAGTCATCGTCGCTATCACTTTTGACAGAAACTCCATCAATTCTTCATCAACTTTAACAAGTTTTCTTGCCATTTTGTACTAAGTGTAGAATAATCTAAAAGCACAAATATATATCAGGGCACAAAATACACAGATTACTGACCACGCTGTCACGGTAAACAAAGCAACGAGATAACGCAAAATGCAGTAAACACACCTTAAACACGCCTAAAAGTACGTGCAAGTGCTTTTAATCATATGTAAATGGGTCAGTTTTATCTAAATATAGCTAATGTATATTGCCCTTCAGTCAATAAAATACGAGGTAACAGAAATCTGTAAGAAAAGTCCAAAAACGGCTTAGGACGTCCATAGCACCGGGGGTCAAGAAAAAAAAATAACGTCCAAAGACGGGCGTAGCAGCGTACGGGAAATCGGGAAAAGACGTCCATAGCAGCGAAAGGGTTAATGAGGCAGTTTCTCTGTTACTTTCCGCTTAAATCATGGCCCTGAAACTCACATAGGTGGAATAAATCTGTTATATAAATGCAAGCAACAAGTTGGATGTGTGCTGATAGGTGCAAATATTACAGTACTTTTTTGTTACCAGATGCAATACAATACTGTTATGGAAAAACCCAGACAATCATATAAGAAGAAGACAATTTGCACTTTTGAGCTTTTCATCTGACAGAATAGAATCACAGTGGGGATTCTAGGGTCCCATTGTGGAGGGGAAAAAACTGCCCCGCTAACAAGCATGCTTTAAGAGTTGACTAGTTATGGATCGACAGTCTGCATACAAATAAGCCAGATTTGTAAAATGGAAGTGCACAGAAAACTCAAGTTCTGGAACAATACTTACGTCCAAAAGTGGAAAAGCATCCAGAAATTTCTGCCCGCGTTTACAGCTGGTGAATGCAAAGAAGAAGAAGAAGAAGACAGAATGGAGAGAGAGAGAAAGAAAGAACAAAAAAAAACTAAGCATAAAATCTGAAACGGTTTTAGTAATGCTACAAATGTAACTACAGGATACAAAAAGAAAGTGTTAAAGATAAATGAAAAGTAAACTAAAAGTAAAGGATCGCCTTTCATGTCATGAAGTGTATACAGTATATGCTGCTAGCTGTATCTATATCTAGACTAATCAGAACTCAACTAGTGTGGTGGATATTTTTAGACTAATCAGAACTCAACAAGTAGGGTGATATTTTTAGAGCTATCAGAACTCAACTAGTGTGGTGGATATTTTTAAACCAATCAAAACTCAGCTAACCTTTACTTCCCAGATAATTTTATGGCACTCATTCTAGGTAGGGTTAACCTAGAAGCCCAGGAAACTCTGCAGTAATGCACCTGACAATATGTAATGTATTATTTGTGTCCAAATGATTACAAGATAAAACCACAAGAACTAGAAGATACCTTATTATGGTTCCTTTCTTCATGGTTAACCGGATCCAGTGCTGACCTTGTGCCCCGTCAGTTTCCCAGTAGGTGTCAGGGTCATCATCAGTTAAATTGGCAATTTCACCATCACCTGACTGGGAAAAACAAACAAATTTAACCATATCCTGACCGAGATAAAAACAGAATCCCCTGATTGAGATGCAACATATTTCACCGTCAACTGACCGAGAGACAAATATATTTAACCACAAACTGACTGAGAAACAGATTTCACCATCTCTTAACTGAGTACTAATGAATTTCACCATCTCCTGACTGAGAAACAAACATTTTCACCATCAATCAACTGAGCACAAACAGACTTCCATGGCTTTTATACTCTACTAAGGTCTCATGTCTTGTTCCTTGGCTAGTATACTCTGGTAAGGTTTTTTGTCTTGTTCCATGGCTCATATATTCTGGTAAGGTCTTATGTTTTGTTCCACGGCTCGAATACTCTAGTAAGGTCTCATGTCTTGTTCCATGGCTTGTATACTTTGGTAGTCTCTTGTCTTGTTTTTGGACTCATATACTCTGGTAAGGTTGCATGTCTTATCCATGGCTCGTATACTCTGGTAAGGTTCCAGGTTTTGTTTCTTGGCTCATATACTCTGGTAAGGTGACATGTCTTGTTTTTTGGCTCCTGATAAGGTCTTATGTCTTGTTCTTTGGCTCAAATGCTCTGATAAGATCTCATGTCTTGTTCTTTGGCTCAGATACTCTAAGGTCTCATGTCTTGTTCTTTGGCTCAGATGCTCTGATAAGGTCTCAAGTCTTGTTCTTTGGCTCAAATGCTCTGATAAGGTCTTATGTCTTGTTCTTTGGCTCAGATAATCTGATAAGGTCTCATATCTTGTTCTTTGGCTCAGATACTCTGATAAGGTCTCATGTCTTGTTCTTTGGCTCAAATGCTCTGATAAGGTCTTATGCCTTGTTCTTTGGCTCAGATACTCTGATAAGGTCTCATGTCTTGTTCTTTGGCTCAAATGTTCTGATAAGGTCTTATGTCTTGTTCTTTGGCTCAGATACTCTGATAATGTCTCATGTCTTGTTCTTTGGCTCATATACTCTGGTAAGGTCTTAGGTTTTCTTCCTTTTCTCATATACTCTGATAAGGTCTCATGTCTTGTAACCCCCCCACCACATAGACAGTGTGAGAGAGAGAGAAAGAGAGAGAGAGAGAGAGAGAGAGAGAGAGAGAGAGAGAGAGAGAGAGAGAGAGAGAGAGAGAGAGAGAGAGAGAGAGAGAGAGAGAGAGAGAGGGGGGGGGATGCCACAGTTCCCAACAAACAGACGACTCCACCTTTTAGGCTACATAGAATTTATCAGACATGCTTTACACAGCTGAAAGCTACTAGCGGAGCTCTTTCTCCAAGCTGCCGTTCTACCCTTTGATTCTGGGAAGGCTGAGCTTGCAGAGACTTGTCCGCTGCGACCTCAGAAAGTGTCAGTACCAAATAATGTTTTCTCTCTCTCCCACTTCAAACTGTCGTATGTCACCCATCCTCACTCCCAGCATCTTTCTCTCAAAATTTTTGTGCAACACACTTTCAGATCACCCATGGCTTAACATTCACACACAGAATCTTGGCCATTAACTCTTTATGGACCAAAGCCACTTTAGTGGCTTTTTAATTCATCACATTCAAACAGAACGCCACTTTAATGGCTCTTCATAGACATTCTAATTTTTTTTCGTTTGCTGGGAAAATAGACCTGTATGAATATGTTTTGAAAAACTAGAATTAGTGAAATGAAGTCCTTTTGTTTTCAAAGTTTAGTGTGGTGTTTAAGTCACTTTCTGATTTGTTTTTAATTAATTAGATGCAATACAATTTTTCTGTGTTTTTTCCAGACCAAATGATAAGGGAAAAGATCTAGAACTGTTCAAACTACTCTGTCATTAATGAATTTCAGCAGATATCCGGTTTTCTCAATGTGTGTCCTATCCAATGCCAGCGTCTTTTCTTCACCCCTTGGTCCACAGGAGCTTGCTTAGTTCTCTCCCGAAGCTCTAAATTAGTGATTCTATCATACCATTTAATTCTCTTTATTCTGCGCAGGCACCAGTTAATGAATGTCTGTAGTTTATTAGTAATTTCCTTAGTTGTTCTCCATGTTGTCCGCCCCATACAAAAGTACTGATTTGACATCAGTATGAAAAAAAAATTCAAGTTTTGCATTTCTTTTAATTTCTTCTGACCTCCACAAATTCCATAGTGCTATGAAAGCGCCTCTTGCCTTTTGTATTCTTATTTTTATATCTCTGTCAGTTCCCCCATCTTTATCTACATTACTGCCAAAACAGGTGTACAACTCCACATCTTGGAGTGGAGTGTCTTTAAGAGAAACCACATTACTATATATGGATTAGTTAAAAGTCGAGTTGATGTCAAATTTTCCCGTAAGCCTCAGTGATTGAGGTAACTGCATGAGTCACCCGATACAGATTTATTTAGCCACCCTGGGAATGTATTCCACTTAATGCTTCACTCTGTTCCTACTTATGGATTATACCTTTTATAGATCTTTATATATTAACCATTTTTTTTATGTAACTAGATTTTAAAATTGTTTTATCAGCGACCTGCAGAGAACCGTTTTTTTAAAGGATTTTTTTCGAGAATTCCCATGCCGTCATAACTCATATTTTTTTAAGTTTCTGGGGTTAAAGGTTTATTCTAGCAATACACCCCCAGCCAACAGCGCAGTTAAAGGGTCCCGAGGAATACTTACGGAACAAGATGATACATCTATTGCCTCCACAAAGCTCCGCAAGGAACCCAAGTTCTCTGTTTCATGTGAGAGATTCTGGGACATCAGCTGCACCAGGGCAGCATCGTGCTCTAGTCCCCAGCCTCTTGCTAATGTGTTCAGCCTAGTCACTGCATCTTGGTCGGCAGGCACAACCTGAGCTTTGTGTTTCTTCAGGACTGGTGAGTAGGTCTCTTCAACTACAGCTTCCCAACTGTGCAGAAAAGGACATCTAATGAAAGGACATACATAACATAACATAGCCCTTGACCCATTAGGGTCATGGAGGTGTATTGATGGAAGCACTAGTAAATAAAAACCGCCATCTTTCTCTGTCTTCTGCTTGATGAATAAGTGTATGATAACTTAGTCCTGTCCATTTCTTGATATGGTCATGTGTCATTTGATAATTTTTCAACAGGTATTTTAGGACCCACGGCTGGCCTAGTGTTTCAGCATTAAGACATTTCTTCTTCTTCTACCATTCATCTCCCAATGTATCATAGGCGTCCAACCAACTCATCCCTAGCCTTTTGTTTATAACTGGTTGAATAGTGCAACACAAGTTTTCTATTGGTGCAGCTAGATAATGTATGTAAGCTCTACTCATTTTATGACAGTCATGGTAAGTTATTAAAACGGTAAGAGGATATCTGGGAAGCCACGGCCTTTCACCTAAAAAAGCAGAACAAACCCTGCAACCAAAGTACATACAAACCAGGGACACAAAGCCAGCACCTTCATAAAAATGAACGTCCGATGTCAAAGAACAGCAGGGTTGACCATTTTAATGAAGATAAATATAAGTACTGCTAAATTTAGACTTGAGGAAGCCAAGATGTAAAAGTGAAACCCTAATAAGATGAGCATCAGTGAGGGAAGCTAGATGTGTCAGACTGGATTCCAGAAATGATACTGAAAGAACCGTACAGGACAGAATAGAACAGAGTGCAAAATTCAACTGCAAACTCTACGTAATGAACCACAGCACAACCGAATGATGGTCATAATTACGCCTTTTGGACTACTACCATTTATTCTTCAGAACTTGATTCTTGCAACTATAAATCCCATCTAATTTTAAAAACAGCGCAGTAAGATGATGATGCCATTTAGCTTACTACCATTTAATCTTCAGAACTTGTCTACTGCAACTACAGTAAAAATTAAAGGACCACTTTCCATGCCTTCAGACGTATTGGGCATATACAGCAAAACCTATATTTTATAGACCGGTCGGCACTTGATGGGTGCTGTGGTCAACATCACGCCAGTCACCTTTACTATCTAGGACTGCACCTTATACCCATCAAGGCTCAGTCGACCTGGGAGCCAAGGTAATTTTTTTTAAGGAAGCCCGGTTCAACCTGAACCCATGACCTTCCAATTTGCAGGTGAGTCTCTAGCCGCTATATTACGGCAACTCTCCTTGCAACTACAAGCCCCATCTAATATATAAACATCACAATAAGATGATGACGATGACATGTAGACTCCTACCATTTAATCCTTGGAACTTGTTTCCTGGAACCTTTGCTCTTGCCAAACCCTGCATGGTTGTCCTGAACTAGCACTGCTGCAGGGTTTTCTTCAGTTGAGCTGCGACTAGAGAATAGAAGCAGCCATGCACCCTCCCCAGGCAGTGGCTCATAGTCTTCATTGGCTGAAGCTTTTGTCTATAAGTTGAAGAATGAAAACAAGTCTTATAAAAACATTATTAGTTTGAAGTTTGAACAACGGGCCAACATCATGGCACATGTGTAGTAACCCATAAGTGCTCCGTTTTCCTTTTAACTCAAGTCTGACTCCGAAGAAGCTCATCACAGTGCACAGGCTCTGTAGCACCGGCAAGGATCCTGAAATACTTTGGGTAGATTTTTAACTACAAATTTTGCCCGGGCAGCGTCGTTAGGCTATTCTTTTTTATTTCCAACTGCCAAGGGATTTTTTACGTGCGCAACAATGCACAAGGGCATCTAATCTCACTACCCAGAGACCAGGGAGAATTACTAGAAGTCCAAGTCCACGTGAAAAATCCCCAGTCCTGACCAGGGATTGAATCCGGAACCTCCAGCACTCAAGATGGACACCATGCGGGCATCATGCCTCGAGACCACGCAGCCCCCTAAACATTATTATAGATTGTATAATCACATGTTTATAAGTATTTTTTTTAACAGAATAATTTTTCTAAGGTTGCCAATTAGTTTCTGTATAATTGCTTTAAAAGCAACATATTCCATTACTAATACCTCAGATGGGGAGCCATGGTGGCAGAGTAGCTGAATGCTCACTCACTAGTCTGAAGGTTTTTTCCTCTCTTTTAAAGTACCCTTTTCCACACCTTGGGCATAAAGAGCCTGACCTATATTTTATAGACCAAACGACACTTGTGGGTGATGTGGTCAGCATCACTCTGGTTGCCTTTACTTCCAAGGTCTGGGCCTGGTACCCACTCAAGGCTGGGTTAACCTGGGAGCCAAAGTCATTTTTTTTTAAAGTCCTTTCCCTGTAAGGACCCAAGTCCAGGACCTTCTGATCCGCAGGCGAGCGTCTAGCCACTAGACCATGGCAACTCCCAGTATGAAGTTCAAATTTACATTCGGTGGGTTCTGGGCATCCCATTTTGGGAGCAAAAGGAAAAGATCATATAAGGTGACTAGCTGGGGGTGTTTACTTATTTTGAAGTTGGAGAGAGGCGAGCAACCAACAGTCAGCATATACATAAGAAAGATCTGAACAACTGATGTGTATGCAAAACTGAAATTCTGGAACAAGATTAAAGTTCACAAGTGGGCAAACAACCAGAACCTTTCACTGGAGTTTACAGCTAGTGAACGCTAAGATGAAGAAAAGCTGAAGAATCCACATCAAGTTGGATCTTTGAAAAATATTTTTACCTTGGCACTCATACCAACATGCAAAGGCCAAATTTCAAAGAGCCAAGCTGAAGGCTAGACGGACAAGCTGGCAGGAAAAAAAACAAAGTCTCTAAACTTTGAAAGAGGCATAAGGAAGTTGTGGAGGCTAGTAAAACCAATTAAAGTATGTGAATATTGCACCATGCAAAGAAGGAGCCATCCTAACAAGAAAACAGTCAGCTGACCTGCAATGAGGGGATTTCCCAAGGGGTTTCCTTAAGCCAGATTAGGGTAAAGAGAAAGTTAAAGTTGGTAAATTGTGAGATGGGAAAGGCTGGCAATATCATGGGATTAGGTGAACAGTGGATGGGTGACACCTTGAGAAATTGGGAGAGATTTGATAGGATGAAACCAAGATCATATCGATGTTTTGTAGCCAGTATGAATGGTTGGGTTTTGACAGGAGAGTGAATGTTCTCTAGTGTAACTGGAGATGTGGACAAGAAGTTCTGATTCAATGAGATGGCAGTTTGATCAGCAGCTATTCAATTTGACACCCCACATGCTTGTGACGGCCTATAGCCTCATGTCAGAGATGTCCACTTGGCGCCTGTGTGCTGCGTGAACGATCCATCAAGACTGGAAGGTAATGAGTGCGGACGACTGTGAATATCTGATATGTACATTGCAATAGTGTTAGTTCAACCTCTGACCATGCAAGAGGTCAGTTGACAGTGATTGGACAAGGTTGTTTTTGGATCAGCAACAAAGGAACTAATTGTGAGCGTGTTTCCTCTCTACTATCAGTTTGTATATTGGTCGTCTAAGTGAGAGTCTTTATCACGCATTATTCATCTGTCAACACACAGAGGGAGCATCATCGCATAGCTACTTTACAGATTCTTTTGCCAAAGACAGTGACGTTGATGCCAGCCCACAGAAACAGCGAGAGGTTCAAGAGAATCAACAACACACAAGACAAAATGATATAATTCTTGAGGCACTGGTGGCAGCACTCACGTCTAGCGAGCTAGAGTTAGCAATATCAAAGCTGAGAATGGAAAAGTCACCTAGAATTGATGAAATAACTAATGCAATGATCAAGAGTCTTGGAATAACAGCTAAAATAAAGTTTCTACAGATTTGTAATCATTGTTGGACTGGTGGAAAAAGTTCCTCAGATATGGAAAGAAGCAACTATGATACCTCTTTTTAAACCAGGAAAGGACTGTTCCGATGCCTCCAGCTATAGACCAATCAGTCTTTTCAGCTGCCTCTGTAAAACAATGGAACATATTGTCAACCTTAGACTCCAATGGTACTTGGAAAGTGAAAACATCTTCATGCCGCAGCAGGCAGGCTTTAGACAATGATACTTTTCAGAAGATCAGACAACTTACCTTTCGCAAAAAATTGAGGATGCTTCCAAAAAAACGAAGCTGGCATGGATAGATTTGAAAAAAAAAAGCCTTTATGAAGAAACTGAGAATCTACAAAGTGAATGGAAATATGTACAAATGTGTGAAAGCATACGTGTATAACAGAAGAACCCGAGTACAGATAGACAGACTCTAAGAGAAAGAAAGTCCCACACACTTTTTCTAGTCTATAGCAATGACCTAGTTTCTGAACTACTCCATGGAATTAAAGCTGCAATGTATGCTGATGACTTGGTACTATGGTGTGAACATGCAACAGTGGCCACTAAACTGCTACAAAGAGCCATAGATGCAATGGCTGCATGGGCTGATAAATGGTGTGTCAGCATCAACGTAGGCGAAAGTAGCACCACCCTCCTCACCATCTCTCCAAAACAAAAATCATGCGTCATCCAAATAAATGGATACCTCTGACAGAGGATAAGGAGCCCACATACTTTCGAGTCATGTTTGATGATAGGTTAACATGAAGAAAACACATCAACAAGGCAGTAATAAAAGCCTGAAGGAGGGTAGTCATCCTGAGAAAACTAAGTTGAACCACACGAGACGCTAGCGGGACAATACTTAAAACAGTTTACCAACAAAGTGTTTGACCACACCTTGAATACGGATCAACAGCATGGAGTCCAGCATCAAAACAACATTACAAGAATTTGACAAAGTTCAAAATTAACCACTCAGAGTTACCACAGGCAGTATGAAAATAACACCTATAGCGGTGATGGAGAAAATGGAAATTACACAATCACCGAGTGAATGCAGAAACACAAAGATGCTAATTCAAGCAGAACAGTTTTATAGCATGCCTAGTCACTACACAAATGAAAGATTAAAAAATCTAGCTATGGGGTGACTAAAAAGAAGTAGTTTCATCCACCAGGCAAAAAGCTCTGCAGACAAACCTCTGATCTGTCCGCAACTGAGAGCCCCTTAAATGCTGTTCCAGATCGGACCCCCTGGAGAGAGGAGTATAAGTTTCCAATAAACATCAAGACAGAAGTGAAAGGAGATTCGACAAGGAAGAAAAAACAGTGTGCAGCTAAAACAGCTACCCTCAATCTACTTGATGATGAATAACCTCAGTATCTTTGAAAGGCTGCATGTCCTGGACAGTATATTCACATGATTTCCTGCAATACTGAGGTACTGATGCTTGATATCCAGTCATGCCACATTAGTTCATTTTGAACCTTCTGCAGTACCGACTGAGAATCAGACAGAATAATTCCTTATAGACAAGAGTAACTACAGATGCAAGCATTGAGCTTCATCTAATAAAACGTACCCCCCAAAAAAAAAACTCATAAGATACACAGAAAACATATACCTTTAACACCCGCAGCCATTTCCCTTCAGAATTACACAAGTCTTCACCACTAGCAATCAGTCGGCTGGAATTGGCTGCAGAAATTTCTCGGACAATCTGAGCAGTTTTCTGAGGTTCAGCATACAGCTTCCATGTTGTCTTAGAAGAGACTGCATACTCTAACTCTGAAGGTATGTAGCATAAACACTCAGGGAAAGGTTTCCTGTCTCGTAGGCTGATTATACAGTCTTGCAAACATCGAATCCGAGCAATTCTCCTCCTAGCCACTGGAATGTTAGAATTGTAATTTCCATCCATGATAATAATGGTGTAGATGTGTCTCTCTCTCTACACTCGTTACACTGCAAAGAAGAGAACATGAAGAATTTAAAAAGCTGCTGCTGTCAGAAAATGAGAACTTGGAAGGAGAAAAAAAATTTACCAATACTCCTAGTTTTTGGATTTTTCTGAGCTTTAATTATAATAATAATTATTTTTTTTAATATTCAATTTTCATGTTTTAATGGAGAGGAAATACTTACTTCCAGGACAGTGATGCGAGATTCAGGGTCATACATAATATTCAGCAAAATCCTAAGGTGTCTCTAACAAACTGCTATTGCTGCCTGCATTTATCACTTTTGCTATGTAGGCACAGGGGATCTTTGGAGCCAGGGGATTTAGGGTTGCATGGCTAGTACTGTCAACACAAACTCTGCAGATGAGGGTTTTATTTTTGCCGACAGAAAACCCATATTCTTACTGAGGATTCTAACCTGAATTTTTCACATAAGAGCCCAGCGTTCTTATCCATTTGGCCAGTCACTCCTCCTCAAGGACATACTATATTCCCTCATTCACCAGGTTACCTACTAATACAGCAACATCCCGACATACCCATGATAACAAACGTATGAAAGCCTACCTCAACTCCTTAAAAAAAAAAAATCCACAAGTGCAAAAATGATGGACACCTAATTCACCCAGATTTAGGAGCAAATAAAATGTAGGACCCTGCAGGAGATGCTGCTCGTGAGTCCCAGCCATCTAGTTAAGCCCCCCCCCCCCCGCCCCGAGCAGGGGAAACTCTCGGTGGTGACTTTAACTCAGTGGAAGCTTTTCCGCGGTATGCTGTATAGTCGCCAGATAGAGGTTCGCAATTTACATATGAGTGAGGCCCTGTTAGGGTATATTTCTGGCCTCGATAATTTGGGACCCTTATTCTTGAACAACGAATTAGATCCGTTGTAGAACCGATCCTGAGCCCATCACAGGTCGGATTTAGGAAAGGAAGAGGGTGTACTGACGCTATTTTTGCTTTAAGACAAGTTAGCGAAAAGACAATAGAACACAGACATCAAATGAACATCGCTTTCATAGATCAAGAAAAAGCTTTCGATAGAGTAAACAGAAATTTATTATGGAAAGTTCTTGAAAACTACGGTATAAATGGAACAATTTTAGATTGTGTTAGGGCTATTTATAGACAAAGTGAAAGCGCCATTAGAACAAGAGCTGGCATCACAGACTGGTTCCCAGTAACATCAGGAGTAAGACAAGGTTGTGTATTATCACCTTTACTTTTCATAATATTTATGGATAATATTAATAAAATAGACATAACACCAACAGATGTCGATAAACAGGAGGACTTCAATGAGCTGCTCTTTGCTGACGATCAATGCCTATTTCACAGTGATAGTAAACAGCTGCAAGACCACATAAACCTACTACACGACAGTTGCCTCAAGCATCATATGAAGATCAATACTGAAAAGACAGAAGTCATGAGCATAAGCAGAGAGCAACAGACCATCGACATAAAGATTCAAGATCACAGCCTAAAACAAGTGCAAGAATTTAAATACTTGGGAAGTATCTTTACATTCAATGGTAAAATAGACAGAGAGATCGAAGCAAGAATCCAACAAGCCAACAATGTCGCATACCAACTTGCCCCAGTTTTAAAACACCCTGCTGTCCCAGCTGAGATTTAAAAAGACAAATTATAAATACAATCTTTATACCGACATTAGGTTATCAATGTCAGACTTGGATATTAACAAAAGAACATGAGAGAAGACTAACCACCTGTGAAATGAGATGTTTGAGAATGGCTGCGAATAAAACCAGAAGAGATCGAGTGAGAAATGATGTGATTACAAGAACTATTGGAACCATACCCATCGTTAAATTTATTGAGAAGCAAAGAATGAAATGGTTTGGTCACCTAATGAGAATGGAACCAACGATGCCAGCATTAAGAGCATACAACATGAAAATCGAAACACCAAGAGGCAGGGGAAGACCAAGAAGAAGATGGATTGAAGGAGTCACGGACAACTTGAGACTTCATAACATCACGGCATATGAAGCGACTGAGCGCGCCCTGGCTCGGTTGCCGATCATCTGATAGACTGCGACGCCTAGCGGCACAAGCAGATTTTGACAAAAGAAGAAGATTTGGAGGATAGCCTAATTATTTACAGCTGTGGTGATTTCACATAAGTTATGCAATAACCAGAAATAATAAAACTAAACTAGCATTCCTACTACAATGTATTTATGGTAGTATCAAGTATCCATGACTAAAGTGTCAATATCTCAGCTTACAGTTGACTTACAGGCTTCAATAAGGTATCGCTGGTATGGATATTTTAACCTCTACCCCTATATAATGGTTTCAAAGGTAAACAAAACGTTGTTGAAAACTATTTACTACTACTACTATTTATGTAAAAACAGAATTTCCCCATAAATATTATAATTAATACAGCTTTATATCAAATAAATAGATCGTATACATTTACACATCGGACTTCTGTAAAAAAAATTTAGAATATACTTACTACTAAAATACGACGTTTGCCAGAAACAAATAGCAAAATTATTCTATTTTGATAATTGTTGTATTTTGGTTTTGCCTATTCCCTGTTTTGCTACACGAGTAGACTGAGGCGTTCGGGTGTGAAACAGCCCTAGCAGTTAAAAATTGTTGGCGCTTGGAAAGTATTAAATCAAAAGGTTATGGACTTTTTCTTCTTCTGGTGTTAGGTTCATACCCGCACAGGACAACAGGTATATATAAACACTCACACATACACACACACACACACACACACACACACACACACACACACACATATGAGGTGGAAGAGCTGGCGAGAGACAGAGTTTCTTTCAGGCAGACCGTGATAAGAGCGACTTTCTGCAAAAGACCTGCTTCGTGATGATGATGACATACAGACAGCAGTGACATTGTGTGTGTTGTGTGTGTGTGTGTGTGTATATATATATATATATAAGTTAGTTGCGTATACATCACAGGACGTTGCTGAATTAACCCCATCATTTTTGGCTGTTGTGGTTTTTCTAGGCCAATTTAACGTTCAGTAGTTTGCCATTGCCTTAAACGATCAGCTCTCAGTACCACTGTCGAAACCAACACAAGACATATCATCCACAACTGGGATCGAACCAGGCACCATGGCACTATGAAGCGCGAAAGCAGGGCGTGAGCCACAGACTCCGAAATATATATAACATTCAAACATTTAGTGACACACCCTAATATGGCTACAGGTTGCTTTGTAACCATCTTACTGTGTTATACGGTTGAAGGGAGTTGAATCATGTGTATGACTTTGCAATAGTAGGCAGTGCAAGCATATATCGCATACATACTACAGGGGTATCTCTTGTACATCTCAAAATTACTCGCATGGCTTTATTCTACATGCGTTCAAGTTTCATCAGCTGACTCTTTGATATGGTAAGCATGCCAAGTCCATATTCTATCACCGACAGGATCACATGCTGGATGGAACATTGTGATTGTGATTAAGTCAGCTGATATGTTTAAGTACTTGGGTAATCCGATAACGTCAGATGGAAGACGTGTTAAAGAAGTAAAATATAGCTCAAGCAGAGACAGCATTTTACAAAATAAAGAATATTTTATGCTATCTTTCTGTGTAAACTGAGACGAGAAATTGAATTTTTAAAAGCTATTTAATAATAAGTACTCCATAGGGGGTTGGGGGGGGGGGGGGCATTATACAGCAGGAATCCACCAACCATCAGTTGAAAATCCCTCGTCAACAATTGTTTTGGCCCATTTACACTCCTAGATAGTTTCATAGGGTGGGTCAACCTGGGTCATGACTCACAGGACTTGATCTTCTCCTGCTGCACTTTACCAGATGTTCTTGGAGAGGGACAAGACAAAAATTGAGGCTATGCAACGGGTGCCGTTAGATATATTTATAGTCGATGCGGTAGCCTATTAGATGAGCCGGCTACCTTAACGACCAAGTGGCAAGCTTACAGTTGGTTCATCGGACACGCTAGACTTTGTTGGAAATTGGGAGAGGGACACTGGCAGACAATTCGGACACGATGGACTTAAGGAATAAGATTTTCTTTCCGACTAGAAACCCAGACCAGCCTACCGAGGCCCGTCTCCCACGACGTTCCAGAGACAGCTCGAAGCTCTTTCAGTTGCTTCGACCGTTTGTTTTAGTGATCGTTTACGCTCGTTTCCTCGCAAGCCCAGTTGCTTTAGCTCTTGCGCCTACCTCGACGTCAAAGATTTTGTACTGCGTACGCTTCGTCTGTCCTTAGACCAGCCGCGAGATCACTGTACTTTTTCAGCTTGTACAAGTGATTTTCGTCCATTCGCGACTCATACGGCACGGTAAGCTAAATCAGGATGAGCTGTCGTTTCTCCGCAGAGTGTAGGACTAAGTAGGGTCGTAGGTCGGTCTTCCGGATTAACTCTGGGTACCTTTCGTGGCCAGGCAGGTCCTTTCCTGATATACGGAGGGAATCATACACAGTTGTTCCATTTAAGACTGACTCCAGCTAACGGACCATGCTGCTGACGTCACCTGACCGGGCTACAATACGTTAAAACGTTTAAACGTCCTAATCAAATAGTGAAAAATTATTTGGAAGCTGCGGAGATGTTGTACACAAACGCCGAGAATACCCTGAACAACAACAATAAAAACAACAACAACAACAACAACAAACGAAGACGTGTTGAAAGAAACTGACTCACAAAGAGAATTGGTCATGTCATGAAAAGGAGAAGACTGATGAACATCGCAACGATAGGAAAGCTGAAGAGGATTAGAGGCACAGGGACACAGCGAGAGAAGATGGTGGACAGTTTGACATCATAGCATGGAGTACCATCTGTATAAGAGTTGACAGAAGGTCGCGGAAAGACATGACTACAAACGCCACAAGTATGGACATTTTAAGAAGAAGAAGATTCTCAAGCCTGAGATGCCAATCCCATAGAATATTATCATGGGGAAAAGGGGGAAATGACATAAGTAGTTAGGGAATCACTGAGGACATGAGACCAGCTAGTATAATAAACACACAGACCTGGTTTGCTATAACTACTCCTATGTATTAGTGGCGATCATTACATGTTAATTTGTGTATCGTACTATAAAAAAGTAACGCAATCCGTGGTTTCTTGGCCACATCGTAAATATAGAAAAACTTGTTTACTTAGTGACATGAGGAAAGTTGAAAAAAAAAAAAAAAACGGGAAGAAGGGGGACGTGAGGGGGGGGGGGCTGCTGCTGGGGGGGGGGGGGGGAGCTGTTCTTCTTTTTCTGCGTTCACCCATTAAAAGGTTGTTGGTACGCTGTTGTCAGCGACCTAATTTACTATATTCATTTTTTATGGCTCGCTATGTAGACCAGCTAACAGAATTTACTACCATGAACACACTCAAGACACGCACCTGCTGAGTACAAACATTATCTTTAATGTACAATGAACAATACACCTAGAGGCACCTCAACTAAGTTGGCAGTCCTTATCCGAAACGTTGGCGTTGAGAAGCTTTTGCATTCACTGGTCAACCCAAGCCATTCCCATGGATCCCCAAGGACACGATTCCACACTAACAGTTTATCTGTGTTAACTACGCCGCCGTCTATTGCCACACGGGACTCAGCGGCACACGTAAGGTGTATGGCCTAAGCGTGACTGGGCAGTGATAACGCCATTAACAATGTGTGTCACATATTCACTAGCTGCTTAACAAATACTGCGTGGAACGCCTACTATACAAGGAACATTAACTCTACACTATCTCGTCGAAACATTAAATGGAAACACAGCCTATCAAAGATACTAAACACAAAAATTATTTATTCTAGCCTTCACTAAACTAATGTATTTCTACCTAGTCAAAGCGCTACGTCTCGTCCACTCCAATGTCCACTACACAACTCTACCTCAGCAAGCTCTGTCCAAGCTTTTTGTTCTACTTCCCGCGTTCATCCTTCGACACGCGGTAATACGTTCACCGTGGGCCCTAGGCTTAGCCAGTTAACTGGAACCAGTTTATTCCGTGGTCAAGCTGTCCGCTCTCATACTGAGTTTTACTGAAGGTCAACTCGTTCATACGTGATGATTCACTATCATCAACTCTGTTAATCCCGTAGCCGAACTGGCCTCTGACAGCTGTGTTGTGGTTTACAGGTAGGCTGCGATATCAGCATCTTTCGGGCCACCCAACATATACCGATTTCAGCGAAACACCAATCAGTCGCCTATTAATACTTGCTTTATAAGAGGGTGAGTAGTTGATCTATTACATTGGTTCTCAACCTTCCTAATGTCGCGACCCTTTATTGCAGTTCCTCATGTTGTGATGACCCCCCCCCCCCCCCCCCCACACCATAAAGTTATTTTTGTTGCTACTTCATAACTTCAGTGAATATGTGATTTCCGATGGTCTTAGGCGACCTCTGTGGAAATTCGTTCGGCCCCCCCCCCCAAGGGATCAGGACCCACACTTGAGAACCGCTGGTCTATTACAAGGTGGGGCCCAGGAAACCACACGGGGATTAATGCGATCAGGACAGATCATGCTATGCTGATTTGTTAAAAGGTTAGTTGCGTATCCTTTACAGAACGTTGCAGAACCAACCTCAACAGACAGGGCCTGGCTGTTGTGTGGTTTTTCTAGGCAAATTTACGTCTAGTAGTTTGCCATTGCCTCTGGACGGTCGGCTTTCTTGATACCACTTTTGAAACCAACGCAAGGCGCATGGCCCGCAGCTGGGATCGAAACCGGCATCCCGGCATTACGAAGCGTTCGCATCGACTTAGCCACAGAGCGGACCATGAAAGTAAACATGTGTTAAAACAAAATTGATAGTACGCTAGACAGAAATAACGCAGGCCTCTCCTCACTCAGGAGACCCAGACTGTGTGTGCGAGCGAGTATGTGTGTGTTTTCTTTTCAACTTGGGAGCTGACATGCTTGCCCTGTCTTGGGAATCTGAATATGAAATAAACAAATGAACATGTATTGATGAGCACTCATAGAAAGAGTGATGTTGACACCATCCCGTATGGAATGCCGACTGGTCTATTAAATGATGGGTCTAGCATCATATGTCGGATGGGCCAATGGTATAGGAATCTGTTTTCACCTTGACTTATTAGTGATCAGCCCTTCGTTCACTTCGGTAAGTTTCCTGTCTTCTTATTCTTCTTCCTCTTCTTCTCCCCCTCCTCCTCCCTCTTTTTCTTTGCCTTTAGAAGTGCTGTGCGTGGTATACAGTTAGGCTGCTATATCTGAGCCTTTTGTCTCAACATATCCGATTTAAGCAAACCCCTAATTTGGTGCCCGTTACGACATATTTGTTATGGGGCAGAAGGTATTTTTTTTTTCTTTCTTTTCCGTAAAACAAGGTCCTAAAACTCACACGGACAATGCTTCTTCATAAAAAAAGAAAAGATTTGCAATTATTAACCAGGGGTTCACATCTCCCTTCAATTTGAGATACACTGGCCTCTCCAGCTAGGAAACTTGTTTTCTCTTGACTGATACCGGTCGCTGACAGAATTGTATTTTTCGCGCGCGCGCTTAAGTATGTGGTTGTGTGCTGATAAAGTGTGCGTGATTAGTTGTAGGGTCATTTTGTCATTTCACGAGGAATGAACATTACCATTTTCTCTCGGGATTTACTCTTCTCCAGTAAGTACCAGTTGTCATTGCGTGTATCGGTGAGGTCTAGAAAGTGCGATATAAAAATCTGGATGTGTGGCTTGATTGCCAAGATAGGATGCGATAATATATTTTTTGAAGACATGAGAAGACGCGTGCTAGTGGTAATTAATGAAACATGATAATTATTCAATGTTTTGCGAAGAGAACTAATATCTTTTAGGCAGACAAATGTTCCCAACATAAGAGAATATAATATGCAACATGGAAATCAACAGACAAAAATATATATCAAATAATGATATCTATATCTGTATGACGTTAGAGCTTTTAGAGGGGAAAATATATTTTTAAAAAATTAGGTGAAATCTCAAGAGATATATCAAATTTACAATCATAGAAACTTATATAACCTAGGATATGTTAGCGGCCAACAAAATTTAGCAAAGATTTTTTGAACAGTCTCAAATAAGTGTCAGGTCCTGCAAAAGTCAGCCCAAGGAGTAAGCACTGAACACTATAAAGTAAATATGTTTACATGCCCCTAAGAACCATTTCGTCAATTGTAAAACACCGAAAGCTTGATTTGGTTGATTGGGTTAAGTATGCTATACATCAGTGTTTCTCAAACCTGTTTCGCTCAGCACCCTTGTCAGGCACACACACACACACAAAATTCGCGGCACACCTACCCTTAAAGCGGATTGAATACTTAGGAGACGAAGAAGAAACAGTGCAAATTTAACTTTCAGTTGTCTTTAATGCGATGAATGAAACTGTTTGGATGAATTTTCCATTGTTTCCTTTATGTTTATGGGAAATTAATTAATTTTACCATCAAATCACTTGAAGGTTGCTCCTGTATCGGTTTAAAGAAAAAAAAAAAAACATGCAAGCGTCCGTTGAAAATGCACTCATTGTTTCCTGAAAAAGCCTGCATCCAAACTCTTCTTGGCTTTCTTCATGGTATATGTGTTTTAAACAGCTGTCTTCGCTGATCTCAAGCAGATCTGGAAAAAGTCTTGATTATTGCCGAAGCACCCCTGGCATACGCTTGCGACACCCGGTTTGAGAACCTTTGCTACACATCATTAATACCAGGAACGGAAACCTCAAGAGAACCGTTCTTCTTGTTCTTCTCCTCCTATCTTTCTTTCATAAAACTTTATCAGGAGGCCGGTAGCTTTTATAGTAGCTATCGTGCTGTCCGAATCTCCTTGTGTACTACACCGCTCTGTCTTCACTGAGGTTTGAATAAGTCAGATTGCTTTTTTGTTAGCAGTATACAGTTGACAGTGCTGGAGCACGTTGAATTTTCTTGTGTCAAGTTGCAGTGACCCATCTCCGTGTTTCTCACCTGAAAATAAAATGTGAACAGGTGTTGGCGAAATCTGCTGTCCCTGTTAGTATGAATATTGCACATTGTCCATCTCTAAAGAGCCGACCAAGCGTGTCTTGGGGAGAACATTTGGTATGGGTATCCAGCCATCTTTCTGGGTACTAATTTTTATTATTGGCATAGCTTAGGGGTGAGTGAAGTCAAAATTTGATTGTCACTTTCTTTCCGCTGTTTCAATGTCTTCCAAGCCACAAGGACCTGAAATCTACGACAGGGGAGATTGTTCTACTGAAAAGCCTAAGTTAATTAGAAATTACCTCAAGACCACAATTTGCGTGCCTGATTTGTTTAAATTTGCTTATAGAAAGAGAACAGTTGAGGATTAGCAGAGGAGAAAGAGAAAGTAAGATTGAAAAAAAAAGGGTAGGGGCGGGGGGGGGGGGGTCTTAACTGAAAGCATTGTATAATGAACGCGATGCAGCACATCCAAACTTGCAAGTGTTTGCGTATGACTGCTTATTGATTCTTTCACCCAGATACCACTATGACCTTCTTCTGGAGTTACGAGACGAGATGATGATACATGTATGAAAGAATGAATGAATAGAGAATGGACATCACTGCACTCGGGACACTCTCATACGTGCTTGGTCTTCTTCTTTAGTAACCACGAATAGCTGACATGCTAATATTACCAGTTGCAACCCGATTACAAGTCCGCCTCTGTTTTTCTTTCAATTAATATCTTTCGGAACCTCGGCACCATCAATTCTTTCAGCCTTCAGACGATGATAATTGTAACATTCGCAGCTATATATTTACTTTTCTATCTGTTTATGATGCTCTCAATATTCTTTTTTAAAACACACCTTCACTTTAGTACGTTTAGTGAAAACTATATACAGCGTTAATTTTATTTTTAGCCACATTGGACTGCTTTTATCATACCTTATCAAAATAAACCGCATTAGGCCAAGTGAGACATGCTACTGGCAGACAAATTGTGGAAATAACAACACCTTGCATCACATTTATTGAGAACCACAAATTTAATGGTTTGGCCATCTTGTTATAGAATACCGCCAAAATATCTACCAGCGCTGGAACTGCACCTCAAAGCAAACGATCTGATTAAAAAAAAGGGGGCATTTACTCCGGCTTGCCCAAGCGTGTAGATTTAGATGATGGAGGTTAACTGCAACTTCTGAATGCTTTCTTCCCATTCGGAGCGAAGACTAACTGTAGCGAGTTTCTGAAGCATGTTCATAGTCTCAAACAATTACCGCATGTGTTGATGCTTACGCCTTTATTATTTCTTCGTTTTGAAGCCTTTCAGGGACAGATATTAATTGGTCGTCATGCTGACTGCTCTAATATGCTACCGCAGCACTATAAATAAACTTCGAATCTCACAGTACCTGTTGCATAGTCACCAATTAAGTCTTGTCCCTGTCCGAGAACATCCGGTAATACGTGCAGCAGGAGCAGATCAAGCCTGAACTTCATGAACTTAGGTGGGCCCACACTCTGAGATTGTTTAGGAACTCGTGGGCCGAAACAGTTGTGGACGAGGGATCACTTCTACTGATGATTGGTAGACTCCTGCTGTACATGCCCCCCCTCCCCTAATGGAGTTTCTTCTTATCTTATGTATATATATATATATATATATATATATATATATATATATATATATATATATATATGTGTGTGTGGTGTGTGTGTGTGTGTGTGTGTGGATGCAGAAACCATGTGTTGTAAACCCTTTGGCTCTGTACTATGGATATCGCAATCCTTCGGCCTTGATTCCATGATAGATACCCTAAATCTGGGAAATCTGTAGCTTTTCTGCCTACTCCCGAGTGTGAAAGACCACAAGGAGTTTGACATCCTGTCGCCGCTCAGCTGGATAAACCAACTGAGTTAGCGCGCCGGGCAGATATTCAAATACAGGAGTACATTGTTTTGAAAACAATAATAGACTGCCTTTCCAACAAGCATATCTTATAATTTAGCATTTCTTTCAAAGACGGAGTGCATTTGGCCGAGAGGAAAGCAACCAAATCTGCATACAAAAAGGTTAGATCTGTAAAACGGATTTACACTGTCTCGCCACCAAGCATGTCGTAAAAGTTAATTGCGTATCCTTTACAGGACGTTGCAGAACCAACCCCAGCATTTGTTAGCTGTTGTGGTTTTTCTAGGCTCATTTTACGTTCAATAGTTTGCTATTGCACTGAACGGTCAGCTCTCGTTAACACTGTCGAAACAAACGCGAGACAAACCGCTTGCAACCCGGCAATCCGGCACTACGAAGCGCGCTCGCAAAGCCTAAGTCATAGATGCAGACAAGCAAATCGTAAGTCTACTAATTTAGGGCTTCCTTCGAAGTTGCAGCATGAGAGGCAAAGAACTAAGCCTGAAAACAAAAAGGTCAGATTGTAACAAAACTAAAGTCCAGAAATGGACGAACAACCAGAACTTCCCACCGGAGTTATTTTACTGCAGGTGAACGACAGGAAGAAGAAGATAATACATTTCCAAGTTGCGTTTTTCTAATTAATTGCTCAGATGAAGTTAGATTGTCTAACCTGTGTCCAGCAAACACGACCGGACCG
>CAJHNH020005357.1:402500-427500 GCA_905116865.2 Candidula unifasciata
GAGAGCGACGTTCTGCAAAGGATTGCTACATGATGACGATGATGTACTTGATGTGGGCCGTAAGTGTGTCTTAATTATAACTATCCCGGAGTTGGAACGGGAGGTCCGAGATTTTGCGGTTGGATCCCTAATTGGATAAGATTTTTGTACACTTGATGGTGATCATTATATTCATGTGGCAGTCCAGATTTGAAAAACACTGACATGGCCAGCCAGAAGCCGTCGAAGGGTAGTGGCTAGAGGCTCGCTTGCTTGCCCCTAAGGTCTTGGGTTGGAAGCTGCACCGGACCGATTTTGGAAAATTGACCTGGGTACTAAGGTCGACTCAGACTAAAATGGGTATCAATAAATGGTCATAATACGTAAATGCAGTTGGCGTGATTTTGACTATATCACCCGCTGAATGTCATTCTGCCATAAAACTGCCTTTGTTGCGGGTATTTACCACTGGTGCGGTGTATGCGTGCATGTGTATGTGTGTGTGTGTGATGTGGGGTGGGTTGGGGGGTTTGGAGGCCTTTGAGCCTGGGGATTCATGACCGTATGGCTAGTACTGTCGCCACAGACTATTCAGGTCAGAATTTTATGTCTTCCTCTGAAAGAAAAAAAAAAAAAACTCCAACCTAGCGAGGTTCAATACCTGGTTCTACCGGTTAAAAGTTCAGTGTTCTAATAAAATAAAATATATCTAGAGTCAAATGCCCGATTTGTCCTGGCGGGGGGTCACCGCTAAATTCCTGAGATTGTTGTACAGGACTGGGGGTCTTTGAGACTGAGGATTTAAGGTCGCATGGCTAGTGCTGTCGCCACGTACTGTGCAGGTCAGGCGTTTATCCCTAACTTGGACATAAAAATAAAAATGGAAAGTTCAGAACCTTATCGAGGATTCGAATCTGGGTCTCCTACACGAAAGCCCAACGTTCTAAACGGTTCGTTCAGCAGCTTCTCATTGAGGAGGACTACTGGTGCCAAACTCCTGCCATCTCACTGGTATCGCCTGAAGAAAGATCTCCTAGATAACATGTCGATTAGAAGGAGCTTCTACACGAGATACGCTAATGACTTCCACGGATCTGGGCCGGCCTATGTGAGCAATACAATCATATAAGAAGACTGAAATTGAGCGAGACGGAACGAATTAGATGTCTTATTTTGATATTTTAAAATGTTGGAAAAATTGTCTTCCAGTTGTGACTTTAAATAATTAAGACACAAAATATATTGCTCAGTTTATCGCCTGGCATACTTTGCAGTGTCTTGTAGGTGAGTTCATGTTTCAACTTTATTGTTGAGTTCAGCTGAGCTGAGTCCAGAATTGACATCTCAGCACTCGGGGCATTTCCATAATCGCTACGTCCCCATCTTCAGCAGCAAGCGCAGAGTTACAATACTAATGATAACGGTCGTTATATGTCCGTCTCTTCTTTCTCTTGAGTGTATTGAGCCAGCCAGACCTTCTGGTCACACCCACGTGCATACTTCTCTCCAGGCAATAATAATCCAGTGTCTTTTCTGACTTTGTTACTTGTTCCGAAAGGGCCTTGACCACATCCGCAGTGTCACGTATCAGTTCACCACCTATTGGTGCAGATCCAGCTAATATGGCTGCCTGTTCACTTCCCACCATGCCGGCATCGCCTGGAGAAAAGATCCAAAATATGCTCACTCCCCGTTGCCTTCATAGTGAAGCTTGTCACTCTGCTCGAAGCCAACCTGTCTTCACCTTTCTCAGCATGCTTTCAGAGTCTATTACATCTAAATTTGTGTGGAAAACATCTAGAAAAAACATAAAATTTGAAAGAGTCACAAATTACATATCTATTGATATGACTACATGCTGCAGGAGATCGCAGATTATGGAGAGGCATGATCGCCCACGCTAGTCGGCAAGGCACCTGATGATGATGATTGATATGACTTACCTTATAGAATCATGTCCTCATCTTAACTGAAGTCTGCCTCACAAGATCCACAGGATAAACTTAGCTTTGATGATGAAGCTAAAGCTTCAGATCCAAAATGACTCTGGTATGCTTTAGCTGTTCCAGATTTCTTTTTGTACCCAATCAGGGAGCTGATGCCCGGCTCTTCAGCGTAGTTGGATTGCGCGGTGACAGGGTGACGAACTCCTTGTGGTCCGGGTTCACTCCCGGGGGTAGGCAGAAAAGCCACATTTCTACCAAATTTACAGTATTCACAATGGAATCAAGGCCGAAAGGTTGCGATATCCATAATACCGAGCCAAAGGGTTAACAACTCATGGCTTCTGGATTCTAAAACAAACAAAGGGAGCTGATAAGCGGAACAGCCTTTTCTTACTCTTTTCAGGCCGAATTTTATTTTCAAGATAGCATTTAGGATGTCAAATTTCATCCTGTTTCTTAGGTTAGATTTGATAAATTCATTCCAAATGAAAAACATCTAGAAAACATCTACAATCTAAACGTCAAAAACGCTATCTAAATGCAAGGGAAAACATCTAAATCTGAATGTAAAATATCCAAAGTGGCAACACTGATGGTTGTATGTGTCATCGTGTGACTGTTCGTACAATGTGGGCAAAGTTGTGCGCACCGACTCGACAAACGATCTTAAACACGAAAGTGCGCAACTTTCTATTTGTCTGTGAACGATTGGGCAACTAACTTTCTATTTGTCTGAACTTGTTGGTTGTTTTCAGCGGTTTCAGGATTTATGGCGTCATTTTCAGTCTGTGTTACTTTCGTTCGTGTTTGTGAAATGAACACCGAGTAACACTAAAACTAACACCTGAATATTATTACTACAAAAATTAGATTTCTAAGAGCACGCATCTTTCCCAATGCAACATAACGCCTGTATGAGCTGGACACTCACTAAATAATCTGAACAGCGCATAAATGCCTTCGAATACAAATGTTTTTGACGGGTTCTAAGAAAATCATGGGTAAAGAAAAGAACAAAGCATCCATACTTCAAGAACTGAATACTGAAGAAGGCAGGCTATTTAAAGACGATAAAACACAGAAAATTGAAATTTGTTGGTCACTTGAAACGTCACGAAATATTAGAGAGAACAAAAAGGGAGGGGTATATGCCTGGGAAGAGAGGAAGAGAAAGGCAAAAGAGAAGATTGGTGCAGGATGTGGCGGATGATCTCCAAATGGGTGTATCTGACCCGGGATTTCTTGTTTAATATCGAAAAGTTTTCCGGAGGGTTGTTATTGGAGCAAGGTTCTGAAAAGGACATGCTACTGACTGACCGACTGATATTATGGATATTTCCTAGGAATTCCTCACGAAATCTCGGAAGCTTCAAGATGGAATTAAAAAAAAAAAAAAGACATCTGTTGAAGAAAAAACTGATTTGCCTGTAGGCGAAGACACACAAAGCAGGGTAGATTAAGAACGAAGCTGTAAGTTTGCAGTTAAGTACTAAACCATGTCTTCCTAAATTAACTAATTCACATATAGGTCTTGTGAAATGGACACTTAGAATATTATTTGCCTTTTGTTTAGTTATTCTTTTGTATAAACTTTATTTATTAGTTGAAGTTTTATACGGGATGATGTAGTCTGTCTTGAATTCTTACGAAATGTATGCTAGATTTCAATGTTTCTATTTTTTGCTTCTTCACTGGACGTCGGTAACATTCATTCGTGCCCACGTTTACTGCTTCCATCCTTTGTTTTATTTCTGTGTGTCTGTCTTCTTGTTCTTTCTCTTCGCCTTTTTTATCCGTCTGGAGCTTAGGAACTCATCCAGCTAATGGCAAGCCATTTTATATTTGATATCTGCTGTAGAACACTCATCATATTAGCCTCCACCCCCCTTTCCATCCCTCTCCTTTGTTGATAGCTTTTTTTGGATATTTTATACAAGCCTAGCACACTACTAATACCACTACAACTAACACCACCACCACCACCACCACCGCTGCTACAACAGGCTCTGCTGCTGCTATTACCACTCATACTACTACTACTACATAGTTATATAAGCCCTGGGCCACCACCCTGAAAATGTAAAAGCGCATCCATGCCATTTTCTGAGTACCCCCCGCCCCCTAACCCCATGATTGCTTCAGCGCTCCTGGCCAACATATATATTCATTCACTATTATCGTTCTCTCATTGAATTCTTGGATTACAGAGGCGGTTTTTCGTTGTCAATAATCAGAGGCTGCATACAAGACACACATAGAGCTAATAATGTCACAAGGACAAGATAATCGTTACTCTTGCTTGAATTGTAATGAGGCACGAACTGTTTACACTTGCATTATCAAAAGCCAACCCCTATTCTTTGGGTACGCATAGTCAAGGCAATGAGCGCCTGAAAGCAAAACCTGAACAAAGTATCATCATCATCATCAAGTGCCTTGCCAGCTGGCATAGGTGTTCTTGCATCTCCACAGATCTCGATCTTTGGTGTTCTGGATCAATTCCACTGATGATTTTCCTCCATGCCACTGTCTTAAACCATACATCGTCACCTCTCTTGGTCTGCCTCTGCATGTTCTACCGGTGTTTTTTTTTTCTCCCGGCCGTCACGATATTTTCCAGTGCTCCTTTTCTCATTACATGACCAAAGAACGTTGTTTCTTTCCGATTGTTGTATATAATGCTGTACTTTCATTAGCCATTTCCGAACAATCATTCTTAGTTATTCTGGCAGTCCAGGGTTTTCGCAACATTCTTCTCAAGAACCACATCTCAGTTGTCCCCAAACTCTTCTTAACTGAACAAAGTATAGAACTCCAAATTATACACACTTTCAGTTCCAATGGTATGTCAATTTTAACATAGCCAGCGATCATTGGATATTCACTAGAGACATGGAATGAAAGTTAAATAGAATTGAAAACAAATGCTGAAAACTGATAAACATTGAAAGAGATGAATTTAAGAAAGGGTGAAGGAAAAAAATATCTGGGCAAACCGTAATATTATTAGTTATAAGTAAAAGAAAGTGGCAATATACTGAACACAAGCCGAGGAGTCGGCAACAGCAGACACAGATGTCTGAAAAACCAGTATATCAACAACAAAAGAAAATGGAGATAATATGTTATACTATGTTATCCCACTCGACATCTTTTGCTCATTGGATATCCCCATGCGTGCTGACTCCTCTAACGTTGCTCTACCTCTTGTTCCCATGGGGAGTTTACCTCAAAGACGACACAGACGTGCTTTACCAAAAATAACTCATATGCCACGCAATCGTGTTAGCGTCAGGGATTCGCCGTTATCCCCCAACCGAGTCCGTACAGGGTTGATAAAATCAGCTCTGTCCATGCTTCTTCCCGTTTGCAGTGCTGCATTACTTGCCCTCTGGTCAGCACTTGCATTACCATTTATTCCTGCGTGCCCAGGTGTGTAGATCCAGATGATGGAGGTTAACTGCGACTTCCGAATGCTTACCGCATGTGTGGCCACTTGATTTGCTTTCCGTGCGAGTGCTCTTGAAGCAGAATTTATCTTCATGGCTATCCTCTTGTAGTGTTTTCCCCATCATTTGTGCTGTGTATGCCCATGCTGACATTGACGCCACTTCATGTACCCATCAGTGTAAATGACAAATAGGCATGCATGTTGATCAAGGAAGATAAAAAAAGTGGACACTTTAAGAAGAGGAAAAAAAGTGGATATGGAATCTCCAAAAAAGCATTGAAATAGGAATTAAAAAGAAGTAAAGATCCCTTTCCAGTGTTTTCCAGTGTTCTCTTAAGGATGAATCTGTGTCAGGTCCAGCAAATCGGCAGTGGATTTAAGAGTTCACAAAAATCTGCTCTAGAAACAATATACGAGATGTCGATAAACAGGAGGACTTCAATGAGCTGCTCTTTGCCGACGATCAATGCATATTTCACAGTGATAGTAAACAGCTGCAAGACCACATAAACCTACTACACGACAGTTGCCTCAAGCATCATATGAAGATCAATACTGAAAAGACAGAAGTCATGAGCATAAGTAGAGAGCAACAGACCATCGACATAAAGATTCTAGATCACAGCCTAAAACAAGTGCAAGAATTTAAATACCTGGGAAGTATCTTTACATCCAATGGTAAAATAGACAGAGAGATCGAAGCAAGAATCCAACAAGCCAACAATGTCGCATACCAGCTTGCCCCAATTTTAAAACACCCTGCTGTCCCAGCTGAGATAAAAAGACAAATTATAAATACAATCTTTATACCGACATTAGGTTATCAATGTCAGACTTGGACATTAACAAAAGAACACGAGAGAAGACTAACCACCTGTGAAATGAGATGTTTGAGAATGGCTGCGAATAAAACCAGAAGAGATCGAGTGAGAAACGATGTGATTACAAGAACTATTGGAACCATACCCATCGTTAAATTTATTGAGAAGCAAAGAATGAAATGGTTTGGTCACCTAATGAGAATGGAACCAACGATGCCAGCATCAAGAGCATACAACATGAAAATCGAAACAACAAGAGGCAGGGGAAGACCAAGAAGAAGATGGATTGAAGGAGTCACGGACAACTTGAGACTTCATAACATCACGGCATATGAAGCGACTGAGCGCGCCCTGGCTCGGTTGCCGATCATCTGATAGACTGCGACGCCTAGCGGCACAAGCAGATTTTGACAAAAGAAGAAGAAAGATCCCTTTACAGCCCTTAGGCGCATCAGGCATATGGGAAGAGCACCCATATTTTTACAGACCAATCGGCACTCGGTGGGTAATGTGGTCAGCATTACGCCGGCCGTCTTTACTTGTTGAAATAGGAATGATATTGATTAAAGAAACGCTATAACAAACGTTGATCAGAGAGGCTAAAGGTGCTGGTATAATGGACTCCATCATACCGAAAATGTTGCACAGGAAAAAGAGGAATTGAGAAAGAAAATGCGAGCGCTATGCGATGCAGAAATTAAACAAAAGAATGATGGTGATAATTTTCAATGAGGATATCACTCTGCAAAGGCAACATCTGCTCTATATTACATCTAATGTCGACCGTCCTCCTTCAGTCAGATGTTTATCTCCCCCTGGTAACAGGCATTTCTTTACAAGCGACGCTGAAATATCTGATCTGTCCCTGGGATGCTCTATCTGTGTCACGACTCATATTTGCCCGTGGATTACGCTAGGCGGAAATCCCTGCTCAAGAGAGATTTTTCTCCCGCTTTTACTACGAGATACATCTTTATTTCCCCAGGTCTCGCCATTAGCGGACTTCGGGTAAACAATGCATTTACTGCCAGTATTTACCAGTCTTTATGACAGTCTAGGTCAAAGGGATCTTAGGCCTGAGGATTTGGGGCAGTGTAGGACGGGAGTAAGGATGGCGGGTTTGGATTAAGAGATTAGGGTGATGTTGGAGGAGGAAGGGATTGGGACTGAGAGTTTAGGGTGATGTAGGACGGGTGAGGGGGTTGGGGCTGAGAGTTTAAGGCCGTGTAGGACGGGGGAGGGGATTGGGGCTGAGAGTTTAGGGCGATGTAGGACGGGGGAGGGGATTGGGGCTGAGAGTTTAGGGCGATGTAGGAGGGGGGGGAGGGGATTGGGGCTGAGAGTTTAGGGCGATGTAGGAAGGGGGGGGGGGGTTTAAGCTGAGAGTTTAGGTAGGACGGAGAAGGGGGTTGGGACTGAAAGGTCGACAACAAGTCAGCGAGAGGTAGACAACGATAAAAGTGGGAGGACAACATCAAGAGATAGAAAACAGCATACTGATAGAGTGTATAACCAAGACAAGAGACAGAGCATGTTGGAGATCCATTACAGCCAACTTTCCTAGTGGAGACGGCACATAAATGATCGAATAGTCTTAATTTTTTGTTTAAGGAAGAGGGGGGGGGGGTGGTATTACTGTTTAAATTATTTATTTCTTTTTTTTTTTGTGTACACTTGGTCGCAATTTTAACATTATCTATACATGTATTGTACTTATAAAGGCTATGTAGCCGCAAAGTTCACTTATCGTTTCTGTGACAATGTGAAATTGTCTAATGCTACTTTTCGTTTGATAAATTTTTTACCGTTACTGGTGCCCAAGTTACCTATTCTTAGGAAGCTACATTGTTAGGTAATTAAAAGATTGTCTGCACTGCACAAGGGACAAGTCAATAAGAGCTCTGATCTCATCTTCGGTATATCCCTCTGGGTGTGGCGTTTGATAATAGCAGTTCTATTTTGGGTTACTATTCTTCTTTGGCTATCCGTTTAGTATTCATGGCGACACCTCTTTTGACCTGAGGTCCATGCAGCTGTTTTAGTGTTGTCAACTCAACGTTGTCTCTTGAATCATCTTTATGTCATGCCTCATTGAAAGCGCTGAGAAGGTCAGCCCGGTCCATTGCTTTGCCTCTACTTACCATGGCCCTGCCAGCAAGCCAATCCGCTCGTTCATTGCCTCCTACCCCAGAGTTTTCTGAAAGAAAAATAAAACTAATTTCTATCAGACGAGATTTTCTCGGTGACTCCAACTATTATTTTCCAATCCATCCTGTCTCTGTCTTCTTAAGCATGCTCTTGGAATCACTTAGAAAGTAGGCTTATGAAAAAGGAGGTGTCTTACCACATCATTGCTACACCGTGCAGCTTTATAACCGTACCAGGAAACCCCAGCCAGACGATGCATCGAACTATCAGTGTACCCTGGGCAACGGAAAACTAACTCTACCCTGACCCAGACTTCTAGTCACAGGAAAACGATATTACTGTTATGGCTTCATGTTTACTAAGCAAATATCACAAATGTAGCTCGCACACAAGGAGTACTGTGTTCTAAAACAAACGGAGTAAGCGCCGCAAACCATTAAACAAAATCAGTCCATTAGAGAAATGATTTCCAATATGTCACCGCCATTTTGGAACGTAGGAACACAAATAGACGTTATGGGTCTATAAATGGTCCCCACGGAACAAATGGAATAAAGGACAACTCATCAATTTATTATTTGTCTTCTATTGGATTTTAAGGTGTTTACAATAGAGGGTGTGGATGATTCTGCGGCGATTGTATCTGGGTAAGTGGGGGCTTTAATGTATAAGCGTATGCATTAGTAAACCATAGAAATATACTCTGAGTAATACATTTATATTTATATAAAACGTCGACACATGTGGCTTGGGCGTTGCGAACACCCTTAAGAATGCCGAGGTGCCAGGTTCGATCCGAGCTGCAGATGATTTGGCAGCAGCACGTGTTTCATTGGTTTCGATAGTGGTACTTAGATCAGACAGGTCAGGAGCAATGGCAAACTACTGAATGTAAAATGTGTCTTAAAAACCCACAATGGACAAAAATGCTGGGGTTAGTTCTGCAACGTACTGTAAAAGATATGCAACTAACGTATATAAATAACAGAAAATCGATAGACGGGAGTGGTGGGAAAGTGGTTGGGGAGGCAATCTTCGTGGCAAAGTGGCTGAAAAAGTTTGCATTTGCTTGGAAGGCTTTGAGTTCACTTTGAGAGTCCTTCCTTTGTTTAATGTATGAATGCGAAAGGAATAATGAGATGAGAAGATCCTTCTGGCTTTTCTGTTCCACACATTCTGTAAAAGACCTTCTGTAAAAGACCTGCTAGATGGGGATATCATCATGACGCAGAGTATACAAAAGAGAGGACTGGATAGAAATGATAAACAACGCCAGATTTATTTTTAAAAAAAATCAGGCAAATAGTAATGTGGTTTCTCTTAGGTTTGGTTGATTAGATTTGAACAACGGATCAACATCATGGCACACGGGTAGTAACCCATAAGTGCTCCGTTCTACTTCTAACTCAAGTCTGAGTCCGAAGAATCTCAGTACAGTGCACGAGCTCCATAGCACAGGCGAGGATCCTGAAATATTTTGGGTAGATTTTTAACTCAGAATTTTGCCTGGGCTACTTAGGCTACTCTTTTCGATTTCCAACTGCCAAAGGATTTTTGTTCGTGCACAACAATACACACGGGCTGTTAGAAAGGCAGAAGAAAACATTGATCAATAATAATAACAACAACAAGTTCAGCTGTGGTAGAAAACAAATGCGGTGACAACACAACCCAGAAACGTTTCTAAAATCAACGGTTATGCTAATATAAGCAGCCTCACTGTGTTTGTGTTATCTGGCATTAACGAGTACATATTTGTCCGACAGTTCTGTGTTGTCAATAACCTGGTATATTGTCCCAGTGTGTGCGAGTACTATGTGTGAACGTGTGCGCGCAAGCGTAAGTGTGAGTGTGTGCACGCGCGCATGTTTGCATAGTGTGTGTGCGCGCGCGTGTCTGTGCGTGCGTGCGTTCGCGCTAGAAGTCTAGTTATCCCTTATCGCTTTCGTTCTCGCTTCTCACTGTCTCTCCCTATCATCCTTTTTCATTGCCTCTCTCTCATCATCTCCCTTTCGCCGATCCCTCTAAGGATGTTATTTAATTAATCGAGGTTCGAGCTGCGATACCCAACCAGAAGTCCCAACGGACTGATAACAGAGATCGAAATAGAGCATCAACGTGAATGTGTCTATTTGAGAATAGTCGGGCACCAAGTCATTTATCTGTTCATTTCTGGCCCCATGAATGTCAGGCTACGCTCTGTTTCTATAGTGGTATCTGACAGGACAGTGTTGACACCCAAATATCAAACATTACTGCACACATTGAATATTGCATAGCCGATTATTTTATAGCTTGTTATACAGTGAATTTGCACAATGCATTATGCAATGTAAATGAATGGATGCGTTAGAGAGGAACAGTTTTGCGTGTAGATTTTGTGTTATAATGACTATTGTGACCAAAATATACGGTATTTTCTGGGGTTGACCCAATTATGTAATGCTAACGAAGTGTGTGCTAGTTTTACTCACGCTTTCTTCCTTTTGCTATTACTGTGTATCACAGTATTTTAACAGTTTCTATCTCGATTCTTTAAAATCCTAGAAAATCCACTTGTTATTTAACAATCTCTATCCAGTGTTAACGAATCCCACCTCCATTCCTACAAATACATCATTTCTGTGTCCCAGCTATTACTTTAATCTTTTCTGTCGCAGCTAATACCTTAGTACTCTCTCTATTCCAACCGTTACTTCACCTTCCTGTCTGTCTAAATTACATCAGTCTTTTCTCAATCCAGAATGATACTTTAGACTCTCTCTCTCTCTCTCTCTCTCTCTCTCTCTCTCTCTCTCTCTCTCTCTCTCTCTCTCTCTCTCTCTCTCTCTTTCTCCTTTATCTCTCCCAGTTCCAGTGTCAACCGTCCCTAACCAGATGTATTATGTCTGCGGTCAAAAGAATTTTTGTGCCAAAAATAAGCTCCTTCACATGTCATTAAAGCATGCTGGGAAATGGTTACATCCTGTCAGTTTTTTCCTCCAATTCCAAGCCTGGAATGAAATTACAGGGCATGTTGCTGCTTCAGGTTGGTTTCCATACATGCTCAGATTCTGATTTTTGAGAAAAATACAATGGGGTTTTCCGTTGTCGTCCGCATCCCCTGGGAGTATTATGACGTCCGTCTTGACATAAATATCCGAGTGGCTTGACACTAAAGTGGGTGCTGCGTTGACGTAGCGACTAGCCTGTTCGCTCAAAGGTCTTAGGTTCAAATCCGAATCGAGTCTTCTTCTTCTTCTTCTTCTTCTTCTTCTTCTTCTTCTTCTTCTTCTTCTTCTTCTTCTTCTTCTTCTTCTTCTTCTTCTTCTTCTTCTTCTTCTTCTTCTTCTTCTTCTTCTTCTTCTTCTTCTTCTTTAGCATTCAGGATCTTTAAGGTTCACTGCTGCAAATATCACACACCTCTATTCATCTTTATGGTTGGCCATCTCATTCCAGTTGGTGACACCAAGTGTTTGTAGGTCTGTCTGAATAGTATCTATTTATTGTGGTTTACGACAATTAAACTCCTTCCTGTATACAGTTTTTTTTTTTTACCTCACTGAGTCGGATTTAAAAAAAACCGAACTTGGTTCGCACTTTGCCCCACCTAAAATGGGTGCCAGTTAAAGGCCTAGAGCAGTGATTCCAAAACTGTGCGCCGAGGCGCTCCGAGGAGCCACGACATCTTTAAAGGGGCGCCGCGAAATATTGTAAAAGCTTCATAATTAATTTAACTAAGACGCGAATAGTCATGCTTTTACTCAGGTTAGGGCGCCATGGAAAAAGTTTCATTGAAATAGGTGCCACGACAAAGACAAGTTTGGGAAACACTGGCCTAAAGAATCAATGTTGGCTGCGTGATGTTGGCTTCATCACCTATTGAGTGCCTTGACTTGGCTCAGCTTGCTTAGTAAAAACAAAATCGTCAAGTTCATCCAGCATCCCCAAAGGGGTAGCTTTAGGTTATAATTGTGACTAGATTATGTGCGCCACATAAGATAGCTTGGTATTGGTCGCAACCAATTAACCCTGAAAAGAACTCTTGAAGTGTAGCTACGATCGAAGAAGACAGACCAAAATACTATACTGACCAGTGAAGAAGTCGTCTACCGGCCAAAGAATGGGCGACCCAGTCGCTGATAAATTAAGTGTGATTGGTGTGTATGTGTATATACAATCATGTCTTCAGGTTCTTTGCAGAGCGTCGCTCTCATCACATCCTGCCTGAAAGAAACCTGCTTACTCGCCAGCCCTTCCGCCTCTTGTACTTTCCTACAATCAAATACCTTTCTTAAATGTTTGTGTATTCTAGACAAGGCAATAAGGTCTACTGTGTTCGTAAATTGTTGCTGTGATTGTTATTCGACATATGCTTCGTTAATATACATTTCTGTAACCTATGGTGCCATTTCAATGGGTTGAAATGAATTCTGTCCGTATTCCATAGTCATGGATTTCAAGCTGTACGATAGACATGGCCAATGAGACACCTTGGGGGGGGGGGGGGTGTGCCTGTTGACCATATATCTTAGTGCACTTGTATTCATGGCGAGGCGCAGACGCCGTCTGGAGGTGACAGGTTCAATTCCCGGCACGGTAACTATAGCTTTCGATTTTTATGTTGTCTAGTGTGTTCTTCTATCTTTGTACTTCTTTCTATGAGTGCCGTTCACAATACTTTCTGTTACTTGATTACTTTCCTACGCAACGTTTTTCGTCTGTCCTGTCCTCATCTGTGTGCTAGTTGACCTCTGACCCAGTTTTCCTGGTTCTGCCATTATTCTTTCCGATCCTCCAGGGCGCATGGTATGGTCAAATTATTTCAGTTTCCGAGACACGTGTTTGTTGGGCAGCTGACTTTATCTTCGTTGGTCAGATTTCAGGGTCGATGGGACGGTAAATGGGGCGGTCAGAAATTAGTTTGCAGTTAAGGGCAATGACCAAACATACGGCAGCGGTGGGAACAAAGGAGAAGGATAGGAGGGATGAATTCAGCTTTCTTTAACCATCTCGGGCGAAGCCAGTGGCTCTTATGTATATACGCAAATATAAGTCATTTGTTTTCCTGTGTCTACATTGGCTTTGAAAACATGGTGATTTGTACATTGTCTTTTCGGTCCAAAACATTCCATTTGAAGAAAATACTTAATTTACTTGCATTTTTCACAATATGCTTCTTAGAGGAGGCGGGAATAAGTGAGTCTATTCTCTCTATCTCTCTCTTTCTCTCTCATTCTCGCGCGCCCTCTCGCTCTCGCCCTCCCCCCGTTTTTTCACCAATTGCACCCTGGATGGAGCCCATCGGAGGTGTATTGCTCTATATGGGGCTAACATCATGTGCTAAATTTATTCAAACAGTAGGTTAGTACGGACAGACTGACCGTGTCTGCAGCGATTGGTGGAGGAAGAAGTATGGACAGGACAGACACATCAAATGCACTGCTTTCTAGAGACTTTGAGACAAATAAGTCAGAGAAGAGAAAGCGCCTGTTGGAAATGGGTTTTGAACAAGGACAAGCATGCAGAAACCTGTCCAGGTGCAAGGAAAGTAAACTCCTACTAGGCACGTAAATAGCAATGGAGACTGTTTGACAGAAATCAAAAGGAGGATGGTCATAACAATAATGTGAATCGTGGACTATCTGCTAGCCCTTAAAAACATAGGGGCCATTGAGCTCAAATGCTAAAGAAAGATTCTCAGAATACCATGGACAAACAAGAAAAGAAGAAATCCTGACATTGTAACGGATCTGGACATCAAGGAAGATTGGCTAATAAACAGCATATGGTCTCTGAAGCTGGAATATTTTGATCAGATCAAGCGTCATAGCAGACTGGAAAAATAATAGCAGAAGGTATAGTGCCAGGAAGGAGGGGCAGGGGCTGACCAACATGAAGATGGGCACAGGATATAAGTGATTCTTTGAATATGAAAGTACACAAGGCGGGAGAGCTGGATAGAGACCGAGTTTCTATCAGGCAGACCATGATGAGAGCGACCTTCTGCCAAGGACCTGCTACATGATGATGATGATAGGTGAGCTGAGCATTGAGACACAGTTGGCTGTTTCACAGGAGGACAAAAAGTAACAAGTAGCAAGTATTCATCAGTTCTCGTTATGCCTAGTGGCACATGAGGCTTCAGAGAGGACTATCCATGCTTTCCTGTCCTGTGCAATCTTCAATGCAGTTTTCCATGTCAAAGATGCCGCACTTTCCATCGTTCGTCTCCATGTTGTTTTTGGGCGCCCCTGTTTTCTCTTTCCCTCTGGTGTCCATGTGAGAGCTATTTTGGCAGGTATATCAGAAATCATTCTCATAACGTGGCCAAGCCATTTCCATCTTCTCTTGGTAATCATACTGTGTAAAGTTTATTGGTTTGTGGTTTGAAATAGTTTAGTGTTTGAGATTGTATCTGGCCAGAAAATTTTGATAATTCTACGTAGACATGTGTGGTGGAAGGTGGACAGCTTGTGTGCATCCTTTTTGGTCATTCTCCAGCATTCCGCTCCATAGAGAAGAACTGGCAAAATGATGCTCTTGTAGAGTCGGAGTTTCGTTCCTCTGAGTAATTGTTGGATTTCCAGATTTGCCTCATCCTTCCAAAAGCAGCTCTAGCTTTGTTCAGACGTGACTGTATGTCTTCCTCTGTCCCTCCCAGTAGGGATACCACACTGCCAAGATACGTGAAATGTTCTACAATTTCAAGTGATTGGTTACTTATGGTCACTGGTTGTTGGTTTGGACTGTTTGTCATGATCTTAGTTTTCTTTGTATTTATTCTCAGTCCCACCATTTCTGCTGTGCAGTTTAGTCTGTTACTTTTCTCTTGTATATGTTCATGTTTATGTGATAGGAGTGCTATATCATCTGCAAAATCAAGGTCCTCAAGCATGGTGAATGGAGTCCATCGTATGCCTCTTAATGTCCTGTCTACTGTGTTCTTTAGTATCCAATCAATCACAAGGTTGAAGAGGAGAGATGTCATAACACATCCCTGTCTTACACCCGTCTTTACTGGGAAAGATGTATTGTAATTTTTTATACTGCAGGAAAAGTCTTTATAGAAGAGAGCAATTATGTTGACTATTTTTTCTGGAATTCCATAATGTCGTAAAATTTTCAACAGACCGTCTCTATGGACGCTGTCAAAAGCTTTCTCAAAGTCCACAAAATTAATATATATACTTCTCTGCCATTCGTTGCATTGTTCTAAAATGTTCCGTATGGCGAAGATGTGCTCAGTTGTTCCTCTGCCCTTTCTGAATCCTGCTTGTTCCACTCGTAGGCATTTATCTACTCCTTTTCCAAGCCGCATTATGATGATTTTACAAAATATTTTGTAGAATAATTCCCCTTAAATTATTGCAGTCTGTTAAAGCTGCTTTTTTGGGGATTTTGACTATTTTTCCTTCAGTCCAGTCATCAGGCCACACTTCTTTTTCCCAAATATCCTTGAACAATGGTTCTAGAATGCTAGCAGTTGTGTTGGGATCTACTTTGAGAAATTCTGCTGACAATTCGTCTTTGCCTGGTGCTTTGTTGTTCTTTAAAGTGTGGATAACTTTAAGGATTTCTTGTCATATAATGTCAATGTCCTGAGAGGCTGGTTGAATTTCTGGGGTATTTTCAGGATCAGGTCTGTTCAAGAGGTCGGAGAAGTGTTTAGTCCACTGCATGTCTTGTTTTTGTTCTGTTACCACCACCACAGCAAGTAATGTAGTTGTGTATTATCCTTTACCGGAGGTAGCAAAACCAATACCGGCATTTCTTTGTGATTTTACTAGCAAACTTTACATTCAGTAGCTTGCTATACACTCTAAAACGGCCAGCGTACTATACTATTAGCGGAATCAACACAAGGCGACGTGCTGTCAGTTTGCCTGCAGTGGAACCTGGTATTTTAGAATTACAAACATCGTCCGTAACGCTTACACCACAGACTCCGACTGATCAATTGTAGTTAACTTTGAAGAATCATAAGCTTGGGTTAGAAAGTTAACGTAACAATTGGTCTGAACGTACAGAGTCAAAAGAAAATCAAAAGAAACAGTATTATTTTCATGTTTCTTTACATTTACCTTTCGTATAGCTGAAAAACAGATTCACACAAGATAATTAAATTAAACGTAGACTGAACAAAAACCCACATTTCAAACAAAGGAAACTGAAACTTTGATGCTTGCACAGATGAAACGAGGCATTGCGTTTATTTTTGGCCTTAAGGAATCGATTAGGTTCAGGGGTTGCCATAATTAGGCCAACTTATGGTGAACAAATCTAAGTAACGCAGTACAACTGATTAAATATAGTAATTTGCCTTAGAGCTGCTGAGCAAGGGAGGGACCATGGAAACTGCAGAGTGATAGCATCGAAAACAATTCGCAAAAATAAAGGTCAACTTACGCAGAACATCAGAACCAGAACACAGCTGATAATTATAAATGGGGGAAGAGAAGACGAAGAATACGGCGAGTAGGATAAAGAAAAAGAAGCAGGGAGCCAGCAACAGAAACAGCAGCAGCAGTAGAAGTAGAAGAGGAAGAAAAAGAAGAAGAAGAAGGAGAAGAAAAACAAAGACTAATAATTGTGTATTTCATTTCAATTTTAGTGGCGCCTTTACGATAATATTTCCAAAGTCAGTGGCTTGTCCTGAGGCTTTTCATGCTTAAAACGATCCCCTAAACTAGACCGCATCAGAAAGGGTTTGTAGCTGTGTTTTATCCCCAGACATCTTTGTTTTGTTTTTAACAATAAGCACATAAAACCAGCTTGTATGTAAATTCACTAGAAGATTTTTTTTTTTCAATTTTTTTTTTAAATTATGTTTTTAATTTAAATATTCACACTTCCTTTCTCTTCCAAAAATTCATTAGGACGATGTAAAGATGAGTTCGTGGATTCATTTCGTCATTTTGTTTCCAGCATTAAGAGTATAGAGAAGAAAGATGATTAGAAATGTTGAAGGAACTCTTGAAATAAAAGGACCATGTCTTTTTTTTTTTTTTTTTTTTGGCTAGGAAAAAAGCGTCACGTTTAACCAGCATACATGAAGGGGGAGGTTTGGGAGATAACTGTCACTAGGTTATTTGCTACACATAAAGTGGCTTAGTATTGTACGCAACCCAGTGCACTGAAAAGGACTCTTACAATGCGGATGCGATCAAGAAAAACAGAGACCCAAATACTGTCCCGACCGGCGACAAAGTCGTTTACAATCGAGGCAACGGGTGAGCTGGTCGCTGATGGAAATAAAAGGGCTGGGATAGGACCTACTAAGCACAGTATTCTCAAGTGGTTTATTCCCCGTCTTGACACTGTAGCGACCAAGAGGAACATGACGAGTGAGGGAGTGTGTGTGTGTGCAGGCGCCCGCATGTGTATAGTGTGTGCATGAGAGTATGTGTGCGTGTGGGCGTATGTGTGTTCGCGTGTGAGCGCGTGTGAGTGTGTGTATATGTTTTGTGAATACCGGATAAATACAACGTGACATCCCTGTAACATAGATAAGTTTGAGCAAGCATCAGTGAAAGGTCAACTACTGTGTATTTCGGCCGGACATCGTAATAAGAACCGATACTTGTTACTTTCATTTTGCTTTTTGGATAAATGGAGTGTGAGGAATGAAAGTACTGTACGTGTATATCAACTGCTAAGAACCACGGGGAACTGGACACACTTAATTCATTGATCTAGTCATGCATATGTCAGGAGCCTTTCCATAAAAAAAATTATCTCTAACCTATCATTAACGTCACAAGCTCAATCGTTGTACAATTGTGGGGACATCTGCCTATATCGTTAGGCAATTGGGTTATACAAACTTTAGTCACCCCATTTACACAGGTTACATACTGGCCCATTTCTGATTGGTCGACCTTTAGCCTAGCTCCCTTCTGATTGGTCAACCCTGAGCTACGCTATCTTGCCACAAGGTTACGGGGGTTTCCAGCATTGCCGTTGATATCGCATATTGTATATTTCAGCCCGCCAGCGCTTTCAACACTCCAAAAACATCGCCAAACGGGGTCTAACCTAAAACCCCGTAGGAGAGTGATGAAACCTATGTCACAGGCATTTTCCTTCTCGGAATAAAAAAGTAAATGCAAGACAAACCAGAAAGCAAGCAACAGAGCGGCACATCCGTCACCTGCAGGAAAGTAGACCAGCCTAAAAACCTATGAATGGAACGTGACCTGCTTTGTTTGAGGAGACTAACGTTTGTATAACCTGCAATTGATACCTCTAGCAGAAGATGCGTTTTGTCCTTTTTTATCAGTGCTGAAGTTGCTCAGAACTTCCGTCTCCAAATGTGTGTGTGAATGTGTGGTGTGTGTGTGTATATGTGGAGAACACTTTCCTTCTCCCAGCAGTAAATTGTAAAGTATAGGACCTTTATCTATGCTTGTGTATTGTGTACGAAAGGGTTTCAAATTAAAACCTTAAAAGCAAGATACAAATTACAATAAATATGCCATTGTTTTGTATACAGACTGTCAATATTGTTGTTAAGGGTTTCAAGAGTAACATCAACGTGCAGAGGAACACATAAAGCATGTTTAGGGAGCAGATGGATTGAGCGAAAGATGTACATTTTCTTATATACATAACAATATTTACCACCTCACACCTTCTGCGACATATTACTCAACGTGCTGAATGCACAAGAACACCAGTTTCTGGCGCTCCTGCAATACACTTTATAGTAAAACATACGCCAGTATGTAAACATCAAAGCTTTTCAGTCCTAAAATCTAATGGGAGATTTTGCAATCCCTAATTCTACAGACCACAAAGATTCTAATGTAATCCACCCACAAATAGACGACCATTCAACCCACTCTCCTCACCATCTGCGTGTATTTTACCCCGGGTATTGTCCCCAAGAAGCGGACTTGTAAACAAGGTTTACGCCGGATTCTCGCACAAGTCCTTTCATAAACAGCTTTTCTGGGAGCCGGCTGAAATGTCAGCCTAATGTCCTCCCACTAATGATATTAACGGGCTAACACGAAGATAACATCGTGGTAGTGGAAAAAATACAGCTTTCCTTTGAGTATCGACGCCTCAATTTAGATTACGATTTGCGACTACCAGTAGAAGCGGTTCTAAAACTGTCAGAGCAACCCCTTTGAACTGTTATCTTTTTCTTAAAGTCCATGCCGTGCGGCGTTGGTAGTCATGTCTATCCACAACCTTCTGCCCGGCTCTCTAAACCAGACTGCGTGGAGACCGGGTGACGAACTCCTTGTGGTCCAGGTTCAATCCCGGGGGTAGGCAGAAAAGCCACATTTCTCCCAGATTTACGATATTTACAATGGAATCAAGGCCGAAAGGTTGCGATATCCATAATACCGAGCCTAAGGGTTAACAACTCATGGCTTCTGGATACTAAAACAAACAAACAAACAAACATTCCACAACCTTCTGTTTCGTGTATTTTCAATCAACTCTAATACAAATCATCCTCCATGCCATGTTGTCAAGCTGTCCAGTATCTGTTCTATCGGTCTCCTTCTGCATCTCTCTCTCTCTCTCTCTCTCTCTCTCCCCCCCCCCTTTCTTCAGCATTCACGATGTACTCCAGTTTTATCCTTCTCATCTCATGACCAAAGAACACAGATGGTCTCTTTCTGATGTGGGAAATATGTTCTTTTCGTGAGTCAGTTTCTTTCAAGACGTCTTTATGAATCTTTTTATCTGTCCAGGGTATTCTCATCATTCATCTATAAAACCACATTTACGCAGCTTCCAAATAAGTTTTCACTCATTCACTAGCTGTTCATGATTCACTTCCATATATCAATATATGATTTACATAGCTTGTAAGAATTATCTTTCTTGTCCCAGTTTGCAAAGAACGTTTGCATAAAATATTCTTTATCTATCAAAACGCCGCCTTTGCTTGAGCTGTTCGACATTTAATTTTCTTAACTTTTGTCTGATGTTATCCGGATACCTAAGTACTTAAACATATTAGTTTGCGTGAGGTTTGCTCCATTTACTTTGATGTTGCATTTTGGGAGTCAGTTTTCTTTGTTATTACAATTTATTCTGTTTTTCTGCTGTTCAGAAGAAGACCCTTGTTTTCACTTTTCGTTACAATTACATCCATCATTTCTTGCAGTTTTGTTTCATTTTCAGCGATCAAAACTATATCGTCAGCATATCGCAGGTTGTTAGCAATATGCCTACCAACTGATATTCCTGGCATACCAAGTATGGATCTAATTATGTCACTGTAAAAACTGAATAAATCGGATGATAGTACACATTCCTGTCTAACGCCTTGTTTAATGTTTTGAAAAGTTCTAGCTTGGTTGTTAATTCTTATGGCTGCTTCTTGCTGCCAGTATATATTTTTTTAATTATTATTCTCAGATATTTACCATCAATGTATAATGTATCCAAAATTCTAATAATTTCTTAATGTTTCACTTTATCAAATCCTTTAGTGTAATCAATACAGAACAAATACATGAATATTGATATCAATCCTTCTTTTTTTTTATAGTGTTCTCAAGATATATGTAGCGTTGTTTGTACATTTACCTTCAACAAAACCACACAGCTATTCTCCAATTTCTTCTTTAATTTTGCACCTTTTTGTTCTCATGATAATTCCCATAAATGTTTTAGTTACACGACTCACTAAACTTATTGTCCGATGTTCTCCACATTCCACAGTACCAGGTGTTTGTGGTAAAAGTATAAAAAAAAAAAAAGAGATTTCAAAAGGTCATCGGGTACACGTCCACTGTTTTAAATATCATTGAACAGTTGTCAAAACGTCTAAACCTGGTGTACCAGCAGCTTTTAATTCTACAATCGTGCTGTTATTTGGTTATGGAGATTTACATTTCTTCATGTGGTTTATAGCATCTGGCACTTCTGCTTTTAGTATTGGCGGTCCTTCGCAGTAAGTACTCTTGGCTCTCTATGACTGGTCTGGTTTTATCATCGTATAGCAGTTATTTTATATACCTCTGTCAATATTGCAATTACCTTTTCCTTGTCCATTAATATTTCACTTTCTTTTGTTGTCAAGCAACTACTTGCTGTATATTTTCTAAAACCTGATAGTTCACGTATTATTTTTATAGACGACTTGTGTGTTCTCTCTTTGTTCTTCAGTTTCTTTGCACCAATTATTTAGCCATCATTCTTTCGCTGCATTCTATTTAAGTACAATCTCTTGATGTTTTCTTTTGTATTCATCTTGGTTGTGTTTTTTCCCCTTTTAATTTCCATCAAATTAGATTTCTCCTCTGTCATCCATTTTTATTCGCTGTTTTCATTACTTCTAGCAGTATTTCTGTCGAAGTCTGTTGTAATGACTATTTTAGCATTTGCAATTGTTCATCTATACTGCTTATTTGTTCGAAAGCATTGCGTCTATTCTAAACAAAAATAGAGCACCTCTTACTCATTTCTTGATTTGATTCAAGAATTTCAAAATTTAGTTTGCCGGGTTTGATCCATTTTCAGTTTCTTCAGCTTCATCCTTAGTTTTCTAATGACTGGCACATACTCAGTATTACAGTCTGCAATTGGTCTTGTTTTTACTGATAACAAACTGTTTTTTAATCTGTCCATAAATATGTAATCAATCTAGTTCAGAAAACAATTTCCAGGGCTTGTCCAGGCGTTTAGAATCTGGTTTAAAGTGAGTGTTTCCAATTATCATTGTATATGTCCTAGCCCATTCAACTAGTTATTCTCCTCTCTAATTTCTCTCCCCAAGACCATAACCACATATTATGTCTTCATCCTTTTCTTGCCCAACCTTTGCATTAAAGTCGCCTAGCACTACAGCTGTTTCCTTGGTCTTACACTGTGTTCAAGCTATGTTGAGTTGTTTATGGAAATCATTGCTTTCTTCCTTCGAACTGTCTGTCGTTAGTGAATAGACCTGTATAAAATTCACATCTACTACTTTACCAATTAAACTGACTAACAGAACCCGTTCTGATATAGTTTTTGCCCTTTCTTTGTCCAAAATTATGCTTTCATGTTTTTTGTCAACCTGAGTCAATTATTGTAAATTCATCTGAATTCATTTTCCCTGCTCCGGTATGTCTTACTTCACACAATCCTAGGATTGTTACGTTGATTTTTTTCATTTCACTCTTGATGTTTCTCAGTTTACCAACTTGCATGGGTGTTCTCGCATTCAATGTTCCGATGATTAGTGTCTCATTCTTGATTTGCTTACAGTAGCCTCATGACCGTCTGGCTGAAACGTTATAACATTGTTATATTAAGGCACCACTAGGGTTACACCATAACCTGCACATGGTGTGTGTGTGTGTGTGTGTGTGTGTGTGGTGCGCGAGTGTTGATGTAAGTGTGAGTGGGCGTGTTTGTGCGTGTGTGTGCGCGCGAGCGCAATTTGTGGCAAAGGGTGCATAGAACGTTGCATTTCTGTTTGAACTTCCGGTATCACAACGGTGGTTCCCATCCAGGGTTGCCATATTGGAATTTTTTATGCCAGATTCCATAAATTTGGCATATTTGAAATTGAACCGGCATAAGATAATGAACTGGCATATTTTGGCATATTTGGGTTTTCCTGGCTTTTCTTATCAAAATGTGCTGATATTTTCTTCATGGTTAGAAACACGCCGATTTACTAAAAGCAGTGTAGACCTACAGTTAACATCTTTATTTCAGTTTTACTTTGCTGTGATGTCCTGGTACAGACTAACGGAGATTTGCGCTATCTCTTACTGTATTTGTTGTCTTCCTAAATGGATCGTGACTTCGATAAATCAAGGCCCTCTTTAATTTATGTTGAACTACTAGAATAAATGCGGAATATAAAACCAAAAACCCACCACTGATACCAAGTGATTCAGACTGTTCAGAAACCACTTGAGGACAGAAAATAGAGAGGATATAGACCTAGTTCTATCTGTGATAGATTTTATTACTTTTACCAATGGCCACGTCACCAAATAATTGGAAAAAGTCTTATGACATCTCAGGTATAATAGTAACTGGAAGAAAACATACTGACGGCTCAAAAGATCTTCAGACGGATCAAAGGTCGCATATTGCTAACTGTGTAAGTGCACTGTTGCACCAAGAATTAGTAGCATATCAAATCATGAAAACATCCGAAAAACACAGGACGAAAAGCCAGTCACAGCTTATTATAACAATAACTCCTAGGCAAAGTAATGATAAAGTTAGGCAGCAGAGTTGCAGCTTGTTGTAGGCATGACCTGCCATTGTACAAAACGCACAGTTGATCATCTAAGTGAAATCATGAGAGCGCATTGTCGTGGGAGTACATTGCAGCACATGCAGTTGCAAAGAACAAAATGTTCATGCCTAATAAAAAATATATCCCCTGCAAGGATGACCTTACCGATGATTTTCGGAACAAAAAAATATGACATGATTATAGATGAGTTGCAAAGGTTTCATCACAACTGAGAAAATGCTTAAAGATTTTACATCTCAAAAAGTTTACGCTGTATCTTTTGATGGTTCCAGTGAGGATGACAGTAAAGAATTCAATCTAGAGCTTTTAATGTTAAGTGGGTACAATGTTATACTTTATTTGGCATTTTCTGGCATAATTTTGGTAATGGTTTGGCATAATACGAAGTTTTTTTTTTTAAATCTGGCAACCATGTTCCCATCAGAAACCCGTTGGATAGTACTTTTTCAGTCCACCATTGTATTTTTGTTTTATACGCGAGTTCTTTGTAGTTTGTAAAGTACTAAAGAATCATATACACTACAGAGAAGAGGAACCGCTGACCGAACAGTTAAGAACGCAGAGCTCTCATGTGAAACAGCCGGGTTCTAAATGTCGGTAAGGTTTGAATTGTTTTCTGTCCGGGCAAAAATAAAATACCAACCTGCACATTCCGTGTCGACAGCATTAGCCATACAGTCCTAAATTCTCAGGTTTAAGACTCTTTACGATGCCTACACTGCAAATTTCGGGTAAAACAGACAGTAATGGCAGACTTACAGGTTTGATTTCGGCAGCGGACGATTTGTCTTCTAATGGTTTTGAAAGTGGTACCGAGAGCTGACCGCCGAGACAGCAATGGCAAACTACTGAACCTAAAATCTGCCTAGAAAACCCACAACAGCCAACATAAAAAATGCTGGGGTTGGTTCTACAACGTCCTGTAAGGATACGCAACCACATTTTTTCCCCCTGCTCGTACAAGTACACAGTAAGTAATACTAAACATCATAGAAATTGTTGGCGGCCATTGTGATGTTGCCCACGCTCTGTGCCATTAGTGCTGCTCTTTGGTGTAGAGGTTAGAGTAGTCGTGTCACACAGCAGTACTCGACGTTTGCCCAGAGTTTCAACCCCCCCCCCCCCACACGGTTGGGCGGTTTAGATCCCCCCCCCCCTTCCTTAAAAATGTCGTTCTCCTGGTTTCCAGACAAAATTCACGAGAGTCGCACCGTAGAAGAGAATGTTTCCTCACCACGAGATAGTTCAATAGGGAGTTTTGGATACATCGCAGCCAACCTTTATTGTGGAGACGATGCCAGTTTGTTTATTTATTATTGAATTGTTTTTAAAAATTTATTATTATATATGTGGATTGGCAACTAAAATATACCACCAGAACCCAATGTTCTATAAAAGGATCTTTTTTTAAACGCCTCTAGGCACAGCGTGCACAAGTGGAGAA
>CAJHNH020005357.1:432500-445000 GCA_905116865.2 Candidula unifasciata
GTTAGTTTTGACGTGGTATCGAGAAGCCGTGCGTACAGAAAGCAATGGCTAAGTACTGGACGTAAATATGGCTAGAAAAATCCCAACAGTCAATGCTAGTGTTGGTTCTGCAACGCCCTGTAAAGGATACGCAACTAACATATCCTCAATAATACGCCCCTCCAACTTCTACTAAAACTACTACTATTATCAATACTGCAGCGGCTGCTGTACTGCAGCTACTGCTTCTTAAACTAATACTACAACAGTTACTATTACTCTTACTGCTACCACTTCTGCTGCTGCTACTACTGCTGCTGCTGCAAGTAGATACCACTGTTATCATAAGTATGGGCTAGCATATCCAACCTCGGGAAGTCAAATAATATTCCCGCAAAAATTTGTCCCACCTTTTGAGCTTATATGAGGTAACGGAAGAAGAAAGAGGAGGAGGAGAATATAAAGATGAAGAAGAAGAAGAAGAAGAAGAAGAAGAAGAAGAAGAAGAAGAAGAAGAAGAAGAAGAAGAAGAAGAAGAAGAAGAAGAAGAAGAAGAAGAAGAAGAAGAAGAAGAAAAAGAAGAAGAAGAAGAATTAGAAGAAGAAAGAAAGAAAGAAACGAAAGAAAGAAAGAAAGAAAGAAAGAAAGAAAGAAAGAAAGAAAGAAAGAAAGAAAGAAAGAAAGAAAGAAAGAAAGAAAGAAAGAAAGAAAGAAAGAAAGAAAGAAAGAAAAAGAAAGAAAGAGAAAGAAAGAAAGAAAGAAAGAAAGAAAGAAAGAAAGAAAGAAAGAAAGAAGAAACAATGATAAGGGGAAAAAAAAATAACAAAACGAAAAAAAAAAAAAAAAATCGAAAAAACCCCATTACAAAATAGAAATTTAAAAAAGATAAAACGTTGCATTTCTATCCTGATTAAAAAATAAATCTATGATTGTCTGACGCCTATGTGGGATTAGCCAGATAAGATGCGTAAAGCGTCTCTTTGCCTGTATAACATGTACTCTAATATAAAATGTAGTTATTACAGCTTCCCTTATTAATGTCTTTTACTGGGATATTTTGTTATCCTTGTGGTTTGTTTTCCATTTCGTCTGTCAATTCCATTAGACACGAAAACAACATTTTTAAAGTACAAAACTTACTAACGAGACAGCAGTATGTTACTTCTTCTTCTTCTTCTTCTTCTTCTTCTTCTTCTTCTTCTTCTTCTTCTTCTTCTTCTTCTTCTTCTTCTTCTTCTTCTTCTTCTTTTTATTCTTCATCTATAGTCCGGTTACATGTCGTCCCCTTGTGGGATGCAATTTTTCGTTATTTGAAGCCCCAACCTAGCTTCTGCCGATGGCCCTAAATATAGCTGGGTCACAATTGTGGTCATAACGTCTGAAAGGGGTTTCTGGGACCTTTCCACGCAGGATCCTCATCCACATGGTGGCATTTTGTGTCACTGTGTGTTTATCGCTTGTGTGATGTCCTGGTGGGGTACAACAACTTACCTACCTCTAGTCCGGTTCTCCTCTGTAGCTTCAGCTTTTAAAGAGGGTTGTGTGCTACTTTATATTCTGGTGTACTGCTTGTTGATAGATATCTTTTCAGTCAGTTTTGTGCTGTTTCACATCTATGGCTTAGGAGTTGAGAACACGCTTTGTAATGCCGGGGTGCTTGGTTCGTTCCTAGCTGCGGACGATTTGTATTGAGTTGGTTTCGACAGTGGTACTGCGAGCTGACCGTTCAGATCTCTGGGAAACTACTGAACGTAAAACCTATCTAGGAAAACCTAAACAGCTAGAATGATGCTGGGGTTGGTTCTGCAACGACCTGTAAAGGAAATTCAACTAACTGCTTGATGTCATTTCGCTGCAGTCCTCTCCAGCAGTGTATGTTTCTGGCCTTAGTTGTGCACACCCTGAGACTGCTGTTCACTAACCTCTTCATCTTATCCTCCCATTTGTATTGCTGTCTACATCTTTGCCGCCTGCATTCATCTTTCCTTGCAGCATGGTTTGTCTTCGTATTTAATATTTTGTTTTTGTTGTTTTGTTACACATGAACATTATCATCATCGTTTATCGTCAGCTCCTTTACATGATGTCATTCTATTCCCGACAGGCCTGAACGTCTCTCTTCCTCTAGCAAATTATCTAGCCCTATGTGCTTTCTAATCCAATGCATCTTCATTGTCTTGTGTCCACGTTCGAGTAGGTCTGCCTCGGTCTATTTTCCGGAGACTTTACCTTTCATCCTCGTTCTGAAGAGTTGACTCGTAAAAAGCCTATTATTTCGAGATCTGAAATACTTTTTCCATTTTAAACGTCGCAATGGCGTCAACAGTAATAGAAGGTCTGACTGGTCCGGGTTCACTCCCGGGGGTAGGCAGAAAAGCCACATTTCTCCCAGATTTACGGTATTTACAATGGAATCAAGGCCGAAAGGTTGCGATATCCATAATACCGAACTCATGGCTTCTGAATACTAAAACAAACAAACAGCCTGATACCAGTCAGGAGAAGTATTAGCCGACCAACAAGAAGTTGGGCACAGGATACGAGAGACAAGTTGGACAAGAAGGTGATGAGGCAAGAGAGATGGCGAGGAACAGAGTTTCGTTTAGGTGGGCTGTCATGGGGGTGTCTTCCTGTAATGAACCTGATAAGTTGAGATGAGTTGAGTTGAGTCAAGAATAGACATCACAGCACTCGGGGCAATCAGATGCGTGTTCCATCCTTATCTTTAACAGCCAGCGCAGAGTTCCAGTACTGATGGTACCGGTCACAATCTGGTTATAAGCCTGTCTTGCCTTTCCTCTGAATGTAGTGAGCCGGCCAGACCCCCTGGTTACACCAGGTGCTTCATTCTTTCTAGGCCATAATAATCTTGTTTCTCTACTAATACCATTGCTTGCTCCCAAAGGGCCTTGACCTCGTCTGCCTTGTCACGTATAAAATCATCACTCAGTGGTGCAGACCCAGCCAATCTGTCTGTCTGTTCATTACCCAATACGCCGGCATGGCCTGGAGAAAAGATCCAAAGTATCCTCACTACCCGTGACCTTTCCAATGAAGCCTGCCACTCTGCTCGAAGCATCCCTGTCTTCACCTTTCTAAGCATGCTTTCAGTCTGTTTCACTTACGACATGTGTATGCATCTTGTTTTCTAGCCACCAGAGAACTGCACTTACCGCCTCCACCTCCATTCTCGTGCTAGATGTTGTGGTGTCGTATGCAAGGCTGTCTTGCACTAAAGATTCTCCATTAGCTTTCGCTACAACCCCAAGCATTTCTCTTTCCTTTCAACACCGAACCATCTGTACAGATCATCAGATCACCAGGGCGTGAATTGTCGTAGATCAACTGTTGGACTTTCACCTCCATAGTACCAGCTGACCACTCTCTGCATTGCCGGCCCGATATGATCATAAACCTAGACAGGTCAGACTTTTCCGCTGCTACTGAACCTGATGGATTATGACGAAATGTTTTTATGCACAAGATTTTGTCTTAGTTTGTATTGAACTATACAATTTCGTTCACGTGTTTTCCACATTTTTTGCTAAATTTGTATTTTTTATGGCCATGTTTTTCTTTTAGGAATTGAAATTGTCTTCTGCATTCTTCAGTCAAACCGTTGTCCGCATATTTTATTGTACTCTAATAAACTCATTCACGCGTGTATCACGGGGGCCAATACGGGAAGCAAATAATAGTAACACTGCAACCTACCAGGTATGCCGTAAGAGGCGACTAAGGGTAGGGCTAGGCTTGAGGCTGGCTACCTCATCCTGTAAAAATAATAACCATAAAAATCAAACAACCACGGAAAAGTCAAAAAGAGAAAGAAGTAAAACCCAGACAAATAAGATGAGCAAAGGCTCTTCTATAAGAAAAAGCACGACATGGTGTGGAGAAAGCCAAAAGGAGTCGATGTCGCCGACGTACCTACTCTCACCTAGGAAAACCTCCAGTACTGGCACCTAGAATGTTAAAAAAATTATGGGGCGGACACGCAGAAAGCTGCATGGAAAAGCGAATGATAGAAAAACTTGGCGTGAGTTGGTTGAGGGCCTATGCTCCTTTGAGGGTAAAAAAGGCAAAAAAAGAATAACCTAATTACGTTTATTATTACTATTATGATTTTTAATACTATTTTGATTTTTAATTTTATTCTATAGTCTTGTTCGTATATATCTTGTATTTTTCTCTAGAATATTATATATAGTATGCGGAGTAATGAGAAACCTGATAGATCAGCCGTTATCATTTCTCTGGTCAGTGAGCCAAATTATAACGAAGCGAACGCGGTGAAAGCTCGCTGGGGTCATACATACATATTATCCAAACCTTTAAAGTCAGCGAGTGTAAATCGGAGTTTCGGACCATATTTAACGCTGACGGGAAAATAAAGGCGGACCTATAATCAGATTGCAACTGGCACTATTTAGAATGATAGCTCTCTTTTTTTGGGTTGGAGGGGGATACAGAGGAATGAGAAAGAGCACTTGAGAGAATATCTAGAGTGCAGTTATGTCAATACATGATTCACTAATTCAGCATTCAACTTACACGACGAAGCTATCCGTCAAGCTACAGTTCTGCTTACTTCTTTTAATGTGCCTCTTCAAGAAGGAATCTTCTAAGGAGTTCTAAAATGTTTTAAGGAACGAATCTTTTGAGGAGTTCTATACTGTCCATCCTAAGGGCAGTCTTATCCAGGCAACACATTTCTTCTTTTGCCTTTCTACCCCCTCCTCCCCGCACCCAATGGAGCATGGGCAGTGAACTAAAAACTATTACCTCTGATGCACTAAAGAAATACTGTGAACATCTGGTTAATATGTATCACAAAGGCCTGAATTATGATGACCTTTTACAGAAATGTAAGTATCGCCAGCGCTAGATGGCTCTAACTGAAAACTGTGAGTTTTTCCCTGCACTGTTCAGACAAAAAATGTAAAACATGAAATCTGTTTTAATTGAAATTGCACTCAGAATGATTATCTGCATGATAGCAACCCAGTGTACAGATGAATGCTCTTTTTCAAGACCGAAATTTCTATAAAAAATATTTTGCAGCGCACTGCGGCAGCATCGTTTTAACTGGCTTTCAGAGACAGTCTTGTTTGAACTGGCTTTCAGAGACAGCATAGTGTGAACTGGCTTTCAGAGACAGCATTGTGTGAACTGGCTTTCAGAGACAGCCTTGTTTGAACTGGCTTTCAGAGACAGCCTTGTTTGAACTGGCTTTCAGAGACAGCCTTGTTTGAACTGCCTTTCAGAGACAGCCTTGTTTGATCTGGCTTTCAGAGACAGCCTTGTTTAAACTGGCTTTCAGAGACAGCATTGTGGGAACTGGCATTTAGAGACAGTCTTGTTTGAACTGGCTTTCAGAGACAGCTTTATTTGAACTGGCTTTCAGAGACAGCACTGTGTGAACTGGCATTCAGAGACAGCCTTGTTTGAACTGGCTTTCAGAGACAACCTTGTTTGAACTGGCTTTCAGAGACAGCCTTGTTTGAACTGGCTTTCGGGGCCCATGAAACTCTTAAGATGACCCTGCCTGGGCCAACAAAAACAACAATGAGTGTCCATTATTGTCCCTTGTCGCAAAACTGACACAGATTTTAGTCTCAGCAAATCCAAAGGCATACAGATGCATTACTGCACAAAACAACCGTCAGAAGTGCCAACACAAACAGGTGGACACTAGAATTGCAATTCATCAGCGATGGAAGCAGCAGTTACAACAGATCAGCTGTTGCACATGCTATTAATCACATAAGGCACCAACAGTTCTTTGGCAACAGAGCCATCGCCATTTTGGGATTCTACAATTCTACAACACAGACCACGTTGGCCAGAGCTCATAGTGTAGCGCCATACACCCAGGAGCTGAGCGAGGAACCTATATCATTTCAGTCTGCATTTGGAGGAAAATGCAATAGCCACATATTTTTAGAAGTAAAAACTTGTCACGACTAAAACAAACAACAACAAACCTGCCTATCACCCATACGCATCGGAGGCCTGATGAATCATTTAAAAAACAATAAGAAAGGTTAGAGAGAGAAAAGGCAGGCCAGACTGGATGGAATCATGTCTTTGAAGTGTTTTTCTTTACTTAAAACAACCAAAAACCCAGATCTATTAAGAGACCAAAAAATCTACAAGATTAGCAAGGCACATGATGATTATGATGAAACCGCCTAAAAATTGTATAGGTATTTTTCGTGTAATGGTTGGTTATTTTTGTTTCTTTAAATTCTTATTAGCTTCAATCAGCTGTCTTATTTGTTAGTTTACGAAGCATAACATAAAATCATTTTTATAGCTAAGAGGTTATTAGTTATATTTTCCATTCAGTCACCCCTGAATCCGCTTTCACCAGTGATGTCGGCGGCTTTCTTTATAAAGTCTAATGGCCTTTTATACCGCATTCTATCTGTTTTTGTGTATTGTGCTTGAAGATTAAATTGTACTTTTGGTTATGTATCATAAAGAAAGCATTAACCCTGAAAAAAAGAAAAAAGAAAGTAGAATCGGTCAGTTTAACAAAATTACTAACGCAGAATGAATATTGCGGCCGGAAAGCCTTCATCAGCAGACGGCACTTATGGACGATGTTACAATTACAAACAATAATACAACAATTTTTATTACGTAGTATATTCGGTTTGGTGCAAAACGTGTTTCCCTCTAGCTTGACTTAAGACTGTTGATCGACCATCCGAAAAGACGCCATCGTAAAACATCTTTTGGTTTATAATCCGATGTGTAGCTTGATTTCAGATCCAATACGAAAATAAGACAACAGAATAAGCAAGATAATGTCTCTAATTTATAAGAAAGCGCATCTGAAACTATATCGGCCGTGCATTCAGAATCGACAAGACTATACTCTCCCATCAAGCCTCCATAAGGACACAGGAAGGGAAAAGAAAACGGAGAAGACCAAGAGAGACCCTGCGTTGAATCATCATCAGGGAGGGCTCAGCCATGGACCTAATGAACATTCAAGACCTCAAACAGGTCACAACAAACCGTCAGACGTGACCTCCGCCCTATGTGCCGCCTAGGCTCGAAAGGAAAGACTAACATTCCGCTATAATCTAGTAAAAAATTGTTTTCGGCTTATATTATTAACTTTTTATTAACTCTCTCAGTCGTAAAGACTTCAATACATTATTGCGTCACCAAGTGACAAAAACTGTTCAAGTGTTTATAGAAAACTGTATTATTGTAAATGTGTGAGATATAAACAGTTAGTAGACAAACTAAAAACCATCTACTGGCAACGTATTTGAAGTTTCAAAGAAAAATAAAAAGAAAGATGTGAGCTGGCAGAAAAGTAAGCGAGACAATCTTCCTCGAGATAAACGGATACAGTATAATGCTTAAAAAAAAAAACGGATAAGATATTTTATCTCCAAGTTTTAGAAAACTTTGTGAAAACTGGAAAATATAATGAAACAGGAGCAAGAGCAAAACAAAAATGACAACTACGTTTATTACTTAGCCACAAAGTTTGGGAGGAACATATTTAACACCCCATTTAAGATATGCACCTACTACTGCCACTTCCGATACACAGATTTGATCTTACAGACTGTTTGTAAGAACTACCTTCCTGCATAAATATATTTCCCTCAGATCACATAAAGAAACTTCTGGTCATAATTGTCGATAAACTGCTGATCTCTGGCGCTCTGAAAAGTGATGTGTTTCCAACTAGATCCACGTGCAATGCAGGATTCGTTATCTGCCGTTTAAGACAACAGTCAGCTGCAATTTTAGTGTGGGACCGTTAGTGTCATCATCTCTGACAGCTGCTTTATCATTTTTAATTTGTGAGTGCAAGCTTCTCGATTTTGCCGGGACTGACAAACGTTTAACTTGTTTTCAATTGGACAGCGAAGGACATTTTGTGCAATTTCCACAAACACAGGAATGGACCAGTTATGGAGACAACCCGTCTGTAGCGATGCTAGAAAATCCACTGACTAACTATCTCCATCAGAAAAAGAAATCCGAATTCTATGGATGTATCTTCAGAAAGGTAAAATTGGAGTGTATCGACACAGCAAGAAAGTTGGAGCTGAAAGGAGGCATATGTAGACCAACAAAATGGACATCAGTTCACTTTGTTGCCTGTGAGGTATCCCAGTTTTAATTAAATCATACGGTTGAAAGGGCTTCTGGGGTTTATCTTGTTGCATTCGCATCCAGATAGCTCTTTAAGCAGCCGGTTGCCGATCTTCTAGGGTGAAATCTGTGAAGGAAAACTAAACAAAAAGTAAGATGATGATTATGCCAGCGATGGTTTTAGGATGATACTCACGACGATGATGATAATAATACTCTATGAGGAGGGGGAGGAAAAAAATAATAAGGAGGAAGAGGAGGTCGAGGAGGATTAGGAGGAAGAGGAGGTCGAGGAGGATTAGGAGGAAGAGGAGAAGAAGATGAATAGTATTAGTAACAGCAGCAGCAGAAGCAGCAGTACTGCAGCAGTATGTAGTAGTAGTGGTAACAGCAGTTAGTAATAGCATCAGCAGCAGCAAGTGGCAGTATTAGAAGCATATAGTAGTAGCAGCAGCAGGTAGCTGTAGTAATAGTAATTAGTAGTTGTAGTAGCAGCATCAGCAACAGGTGGTAGTAACAGTAGCAGCAGCAGCAGCAGCAGCAGTATGATCAGTGGTGGTAGTAGCAGAATAAGAAGATGGTATACCCTTGCATTATAAACATGTAAACACTTGGATAGAACAATAATTTTTTTCCACCATAAAATGCGGCCTTTAGAAGAATAATGCAGATAAAGAATTCTGACAACTTTTCAGAAATATTCTTTAAGCAGACATCACAGTCTGTGGGTTTTAACCGACAATCAATCAGTATGTCTTTTCTACTAAACTGAAATTTCTCTTACATGCTAAGGGGCGTTTTTTGTGTTTAACAGAATGAACCCCAGCATGAGAGAAGATTCACAACTTTACAACAAGCCAAGACGATGTTGTGAGACTAGGGAATTGATAGCACGGCTTCCAGAGATTTCTGAGGAAGAGACATTGCCTCAGTTTGTATCGTTTTGTGAGCTTGACAACCAGATATGACCCAGCCTGGATTCATGGTAGACGCTCGGCGGTTTTCTAAGTAAGTATCCCACACATGTATACATTCATTAATCTCTCTCTCTCTCTCTCTCTCTCTCTCTCTCTCTCTCTCTCTCTCTCTCTCTCTCTCTCTCTCTCTCTCTCTCTCTTATACACTTATGTGATGTGTATTTCGCTTGAACTGCCCGTCCTGCTCGCACAATGGTTTATGTTGTGGTAATCAGAAAATAGAAGGATTCTGGTTTGCATTCATTTGGGTAAATGCCGTATGCATTATTATTGTATGTGGACGGCCGATTTCTCGTGGGTGGCTACTTTCATCAACGACAAATTACAAATCTGGTGGCGACTGTTGGTTTCGGAACCTCTAGCGATTGTGTTGTATATTTACTGCATGTGCATGTATCTGGATTTCGTTGGGACTAATAGTTTACTCCCTAGTTTCAAACGAGACTCTAAAGGAGGTTTTGTGTGATTTTCACTGGCACAGGTGGAGGTGACGCATTTGAAGTGAAGCTGAATCCTTGATTACATACACTGAATTATGGAGTAGACTGGTAGATCTACACTTGTTTGCAAAAAAAGTTAACAGTTTTGAAATACTTCTAGTTTGGAAACAACCCACTCAGTTTCGATGTAAGTTTCCTTGAAGTTGTTTGAGTGTGGACAGAACTCACTTTGGTCTCACAGAATCAGAAATAAATAGGATGATAGCCTTAATGCCAGAACAAAAATGTCAACTGCAGTGCAAACATTTCATATCTTCACATTAACAGTGTGTTGGCTAAAGCAACGTTTCCAGTAACTGTCGTCAACTGCGATCTTCATAGTCCAAGAGTCGGCTCTATGTCTTAGTCGATGCGAACGCTTCGTAATGCCGGATTGCCGGGTTTGATCCCAGCTGCGGGAAATGCGCCTTGAGTTAGTTTCGACAGTGGTATTAAGAAAGCTGACCGCCCAGAAAGCAATGGCAAACTACTGCACGAACATTTGCCTAGAAAAACCACACAACCGCCAGGGGCTGTTGGGGTTGGTTCTGCAACGCCCTGTAAGGGATACACAACTAATAGTCAAAGAAGACTATGAGTAATCGCATATAGACAGGAGTGATTTAATCCGCTTCCAGTTATCTTAAATAAAAATGGACACCTTGAATGCACGACTAAATAATGGTCACGTTTCTCTGAACAGTGTTATACGCCGTCTGAGGGAGGGAAACCTACGTCTATACCGGCTTATCAGACGCCCTTGACTGCAGCCACGCTACATCCAGAATAGACTTACTAAGTGGGCAGATGTGCACGTCAGATGGCATCGAAGGCAATGACAGCCTGTTAAGTTCCTACGTTTGTCAAGATTCACGATGAAAAAGCATGATGGCAGAATCAGGTTGTGCAGTCGTCCACAGGAACTAAATGCCAATAATGGCATCAGAGAGGCTTTGAGATTTAATAGAACATCATTTTTGAACACAGAGTGTTACGACGAATCTTTAGACCTATTAAAAATGCAAACAGCGGGGAACTGAGAATGAAAAGCAATCTTGAAATTCATAAAATGTTTAAAACAGCATTGATCACTGGCATCATGAAAGCTAATAGGTTGAAATGGTTGGCGAATATGGAGAGAATGTCAGATGACAGAAAAGTAAAAACTGTATACACAAGGGAGCTGAATGGTCGTAGACCACGAGGTCAACTAAGAAGACTTATGGTGAGATAATATCCAGACACTTGGTGTCAAACACTGAAAGGAGAGAGCCATGGAAAGAAATGAGTAGAGGCGGGTGATAACTGTAGCAATGAACCTCAAGGGTTCAGAATGATAAAGAAGAATAGGAAGAAGATTAACACCTGGGAAAGAATAACAGAGGATTTTTGAACACATGATACCAACTCAGGTGAACATTACGCGGGACATACACAATGTCCTAACAGCACATGTCTTGCCACATTCCAAATTCATAGACAAGACCTTACTTTTATGCACGACAATGCAGACTGTAATCGATCACGAATAACTACTGCACTTTTCTTGCAGAACAGCATTATTCTTCTTCGTACAAGGCCAGCAGTTTTTACCTAAACCTTATTAAGGCTACTGAGCATAGGTGGACACGCTTGACCAAAATGTACGAAACATGCCAGTCACCTTAGAATAAAAGCAGCTTAAAATCAGTATAATTACCCTAATGGGGTACAATTTACCTATCAGCATAATTACCCTTGTGGAGTACAACCTACCTACCAGAATAATTACCCTGGTTGGGTACAACCTACCTACCAGCATAATTATCCTTGTGGGGTACAACCTACCAATCAGCATAATTATCCTTGTGGGGTACAACCTACCTACCAGCATAATTACCCTGGTTGGGTACAACCTACCTCTCAGCATAATTACCCTGGTGGGGTACAACCTACCTACCAGAAAAATTACCCTGGTTGGGTACAACCTAACTATCAGCATAATTATCCTTGTGGGGTACAACCTACCTACCAGCATAATTACCCTGGGGGGGGGGGACAACCTACCAACCAGCATAATTACCCTGGGGCGGGGGGAACAACCTAACTACCAGCATAATTACCTTGGTTGGGTACAACCTACCTACAAGTATAATTACCCTGGTGGGGTACAACCTACCTATCAGCATGATTACCCTAGTGGGGTACAACCTACCTATCAGCATAATTTCCCTGGTGGGGTACAACCTATCTATCAGCATAATTACCCTGGTGGGATACAACCTACCTACCAGAAAAATTACCCTGGTTGGGTACAACCTATCAGCATAATTATCCTTATGGGGCACAACCTACCTCTCAGCATAATTACCCTGGTGGGGTACAACCTACCTATTAGCCTAATTTCCCTGGCGGGGTACAACTTACTTATCAGCATAATTACCCTGGCGGGGTACAACCTACCTACCAGCATAATTACCCTAGTGGGGTACAACCTACCTATTAGCCTAATTTCCCTGGCGGGGTACAACCTACCTATCAGCATAATTTTCCACAGGCTGTAATTCGAAACTTAATACCTCTAAAAAGATGCAACTGTAGAGCTGGGCGATTTATGTCAGAGGAGGTTACACTCATTATTAAGCAGTATGACTGTTCATATCGACATCACTCCGACTCTTGAGAGTATCGCTCCGTTTACGTTTAGGAAGCACATTTTATTGGAACTTATTTCATATTTAAACTGTGCGCGTTATGAAAATAAAATGAAATCGTTGACGTTCTTTCCAAAGCATATATATATATATATGCACATGTGCGTATGTGTATTGTATATTTTTTTGCATGTTTATACGCATGTACATTGTCAATGTTTCTGATTACACACTATCTATTATAACTTTGTTTATCTACATACAGTTATTTCATCCACTGATCATTATCTGCGAAATCTACT
>CAJHNH020005357.1:450000-462500 GCA_905116865.2 Candidula unifasciata
GTGCATTAAGAGAATGTCAGATGACAGAGAAGTAAAAACTGTATACACAAAAGAGAGAGAGAGAGAGAGAGAGAGAGAGAGAGAGAGAGAGAGAGAGAGAGAGAGAGAGAGAGAGAGAGAGAGAGAGAGAGAGAGAAATGGTCGTAAAAAACGAGGTAGACCAGGAAGACTATGGAGAGATAATATCCAGACAGACCTGCAATCACTTGGGGGTCATCAACTGGAAAGAGAAGGCCAACCAGAGAGATAAATGGAGGCGGATGATATCTGCAGCAATGAACCTCAAAGGCTCGGAATGCTGAAGAAGAAGAGGAAGAAGAAGGCTATTCTGCACTACATTTTTTGAAGTAAAAGTTCAGATACAATATTCGTATTCGTGTTCACCCGAATAGTTGGTCCCGTTATTCGTATTCGGCCGAATAGTGATAACCACTTTTTCTGTATCTCTCTAGTAATTTGCAGTTTTTTGGGCAGTTTTTAATGATTCATCCAAAGAAGATAAAAATCCCTGTTTTTTTCGTGTATAAGACGATACGTTTTTCTTCTTAACTTTTACAGTTTAATATTGGAGGTTGTCTTATTCAGGAAGTTGTTTAAAATATTAATTTTCAGCTAATGGGAGAATGGAATGGATAAACGGACTGCAGCCCTGTTTCATATAACGGCACAGCAGCACAATAATAATGGTGATAATTTTATCTTTTTTTTTTTTTAAGTAAGTAAGTTGTACACCCCCCCCCCCCCCCCTTCCAGGACATCACACAACTGATAAACATCCGGTGACACAAAGAGCCACCATGCGGATGAGGAAAACCCATGGAGAGGTCCTGGGAACTCCGTTCGGTCGTTAGGCCTTATTTTAGACCCGGCCATATTCAGACCCCCCGGCAAAAGCCAGGGTGGGGCTTCAAAATAACTAAAAATTGCCTCCCACAGGAGGATGACAAGAATATAATTTATCTCTTTTTTATTTAAAGAAATAATTACACGTTTACATTCTTTTTCATACTCAGTACACCAAAATGTTCTGTCTCTGAATAATAACATACCCCAAAATATTATGTTGTTTTTTGTGTCTGTGATTTCTCATGTCCTAAAAAAAGCAATTTACTCTGGGCACTCCTGCGTAAATGTTTTTTTCTAATTTATGATTGTTAATTCATGAACCAGCGTTTCGCAAGTTGTTTACCTTGTTTCCCTATTTGGTTATAGCAATTTGTTTTACGCTGTCATTAAAATAAAATATCAATCTAACTCCGAGACTCCAGACTTTTCATTTTGTACGAAACAGGACCAGAATTTATAAATCATGCGCAATTTTTTTCCTTTCAGAAATGATACTATTATAAATTATTGTTTAAAAATAACAAACAAACAAACAAACAAACTAACAACAACAACAAACGAGGAGCCAGTACTTAGTTAAGTTAAGTCAAAAACTGACATCACAGCACTTGGGGCGTTCACATGTGTGCTCCGTTCTCATCTTCAGCAGCCAGCGCAGAGTTCCAATACTAATGGTAAAAGTCGTATTCTGGTTATATGTCTGTTATGTAAGCCAAAATAATGTTTCACACAAAGACAACCAGTGAAAATTTTTTTTCCTTTTTAGAAATAATGCTTCTGCCATACCATACTATACACTGTGGTACACCGGAATTCGAACGCTTCAAAATTCGAACAAACTTCGAATCTGAACGAATATTTCAAGTAAATTTTGTGTCGGACTCCAACGTTGTATTAGAAATCAAAGACGCCAGAGACGCGACTGAACTAACAATACTAGAGTGTCAGCACCTGACCAGCAGCAGAACGAAGAAGTAGTGGGGAAAAACATTTGGTTTGTTGCACCACAGAATAGATACATCTAGTTTCTATTTTTAACTGGATTTGGAACCCGAACGACGTCTAGGATCAAATATCTTCAAACTCTCAGCTACTACTCTACATGTATGTATGTATGTATGTATGAATGTATGTATGTATGTATGTATGTATGTATGTATGTATGTATGTATGTATGTATGTATGTATGTATGTATGTATGTATGTATGTATGTATGTATGTATGTATGTATGTATGTATGTATGTATGTATGTATGTATGTATGTATGTATGTCTGTATGTATGTATGTATGTATGTATGTATGTATGTATATGTATGTATGTATGTATGTATGTATGTATGTATGTATGTATGTATGTATGTATGTATGTATGTATGTATGTATGTATGTATGTATGTATGTATGTATGTATGTATGTATGTGTTGTATGTTGTATGTATGTATGTATGTATGTATGTATGTATGTATGTATGTATGTATGTATGTATGTATGTATGTATGTATGTATTGTATGTATGTCTGTATGTATGTATGTATGTATGTATGTATTGTATGTATGTATGTATGTATGTATGTATGTATGTATGTATGTATGTATGTATGTCTGTATGTATGTATGTCTGTATGTACTGTATGTATGTATGTATGTATGTATGTATGTATGTATGTATGTATGTATGTATGTATGTATGTATGTATGTATGTATGTTGTATGTATGTATGTATGTATGTATGTATGTATGTATGTATGTATGTATGTATGTATGTATGTATGTATGTATGTATGTATGTATGTATGTATGTATGTATGTATGTATGTATGTATGTATGTATGTATGTATGTATGTATGTATGTATGTATGTATGTCTGTATGTCTGTATGTATGTATGTATGTATGTATGTATGTATGTATGTATGTATGTATGTATATGTATGTATGTATGTATGTATGTATGTATGTGTATGTATGTATGTATGTATGTATGTATGTATGTATGTATGTATGTATGTATGTATGTATGTCTTATGTATGTATGTATGTATGTATGTTGTATGTATGTATGTATGTATGTATGTCTGTATGTATGTATGTATATGTCTATTATGTATGTTGTATGTATGTATGTATGTATGTATGTATGTATGTATGTATGTATGTATGTATGTATGTATGTATTGTATGTATGTATGTATGTATGTATGTATGTATGTATGTCTGTATGTATGTTATGTATGTATGTATGTATTGTATGTATGTATGTATGTATGTATGTATTGTATGTATGTATGTATGTATGTATGTCTGTATGTATGTATGTCTGTCTGTATGTATGTATGTATGTATGTAGTATGTATGTATGTATGTATGTATGTATGTATGTATGTATGTATGTATGTATGTATGTATTTATGTATGTATGTATGTATGTATGTATGTATGTATGTATGTATGTATGTATGTATGTCTGTATGTCATGGTATGTATGTATGTCTGTCTGTTATGTATGTATGTATGTATGTATGTTATGTATGTATGTCTGTATGTATGTATGTATGTATGTATGTATGTATGTATGTATGTATTGTATGTATGTATGTCGTATGTATGTCTGTATGTATGTCTGTATGTATGTATGAGAATGTCATGTATGTATGTATGGATGTATGTATGTATGTATGTATGTATTTTGTAAGGTATGTATGTAATGTATGTATGTATGTATATGTATGTATGTATGTATGTAATGTAGTGTATGTATGTATGTAGTATGTATTTATGTATGTATGTATGTTATGTATGGATGTATGTATGATATGTATGTATAGTTGTATGTATTTATGTATGTATGTATGTTTGTATGTATGTATGTATGTATGTTGTATGTATGTAGTATGTTTGTGGTGTTGTGTGTATGTGTGTATGTGTTGTATGTGGTGTGTGTGTGCTGTGTGTGTGTCTGTGTGTGTGTCTGTCTGTGTGTCTGTGTGTCTGTCTGTGTGTCTGTCTGTCTGTCTGTCTGTCTGTCTGCCTGCCTGTCTGCCTGCCTGCCTGCTTGCCTGCCTACCTGCGTGCGTGCGTGCGTGCGCGTGTGTGTGTGTGTGTGTGTGTATGTATGTATGTATGTATGTATGTTTTGTATGTATGTATGTATGTATGTATGTATGTATGTATGTATGTATGTATGTATGGTATGTATGTATGTATGTGTGTATGTATGTAATGTATGTATGTATGTATGTATGTATGTATGTATGTATGTATGTATGTATGTATGTATGTATGTAGTGTTATGTATGTATGTATGTCTGTGTATGTATGTATGTATGTATTTGTATGTATGTATGTATGTATGTATGTATGTATGTATGTATGTATGTATGTTGTATGTATGTATGTATGTATTGTATGTATGTATGTATGTATGTATGTATGTATGTATGTATGTATGTATGTATGTATGTATGTATGTATGTATGTATGTATGTCTGTGTATGTATGTATGTATGTATGTATGTATGTATTGTATGTATGTATGTATGTATGTATGTATGTATGTATGTATGTATGTATGTATGTATGTATGTATGTCACTTATAATTCATATTTTGTACATCCTATTGTATGGAAATAACATGCTCTATTGATAAAATGCATGTTCATTATGAAAATGGGTGTTTAAAAGCCACGAAGGTAAGGCTGGTCTGCCTGACCCTTTGAAAAGAAACAGAGCACGCTCCATCTTTTGATTTTCATGTTTCTGATATAAGTATCTGATCTCGAGACGTCAAACCATAAGCATACGTCTCAGTATGTCTTCATATGACTACCACGCCAAACGATATTTCTAGACGTCTTTGTTCACTAATATTTATTTTGTTTAATTGACACGCTACTGGATAAACGATTAACCACAAACACACACACACAAAAGTTTTTCTTAAAAACTGTTCGAGGGAAAAAAAATAGTGTCACACCTATTGTTTCCTCATTTGTAAGTATTGTGAAAAAAAGGTGCATACATGAACAGTGATATTTAATACGATGTTTTCTCCTACTCTCTATATATTGTTTGCTGTATGATATTACTGAGTGTTTATATACTATATATGTATAATATATATATATATATATATATATATATATATATATATATATATATCTATATATATCTATATATAAATTATGGTTGTTTCTCAGAAAAAAAAGGAAAAACAAATAGTCTTAAGTATTTTTTAAACTAAATATAATCATTAAATTATAAAATATTAATATATATACATACTAAAACAGTCTTCTGTGAACAACAAACGTACAAGTTGAATAATAATGGAGACAATGTTTAGTGAATTCATAATAATGTCGTCACCAGTTATGAAAGAAAAACACTAAGTTCGCAACTTTAGCAACATAACTCGGTAAATTACTACTAGTAAAGATTCAAACCTAAAATATTTGGCTGCGACCACTTTAACAACACACATAGCTACTGGAAAGTAAATAATTTGACATTCACGTTTTATAATTTAATGCGTGAATTTATTCAAATTGCCTGCAAGGATAATTTAGAGCTCAACCAATTGATTGACAACTTTTTTTTTTTTCAAAACTAGTAAGAGTGTCTTCCAGTTAAATAATAAAAACGAACCATAGAGTAAACACTCTGTTTCATTTTAGTAATATATATATATATATAATATATATATATATATATATATATATATATTATATATACATATATATAGTGTATATATATATATGTATATATATATATATATATATATATTTATATATATATATATATATATATATATAAGCCGGACAACTATGTCAAAGTGACTGTCTCGCAACACCAAGATTAAAATATATAAAACGTCGATTAGACCATTCGTGTTATATGGCTCTGGAACTTGGAGCACAACTAAAAGAGATGAAGCCTCTTTACAGGCTATCAAAAACAGAGTCTTACGACGAATCTTTGGATCCATCAAAGATGCAAACAGCGGTGAACGGAGAGTGAGAAGCAACAGCAAAATGTATAATCTGTTTAAATCATCATTGATCACTGGCATCATGAAAGCTAATAGACTTAAATAGTTGGGGGGTTCTTAAAGAATATGAGATGACAGAGAAGTAAAAACTGTATGAACCAGGAAGATTAATGTTCGTAGACTACGAGGAAGACCAGGAAGACGATGGAGAGATAATATCCTGACAGACCTGCAAACATTTGGTGTCATCAACTGGAAAGATTGGGCCAACCAGAGATGAATGGAGGCTGGTGATATCTGCAGCAATGAACCTCAAGGTCTCGAAATGCTGAAGAAATATATTCATTGCTGCAGATATCATATATTTATATATATAGTACTTAAAATATGGAACTTATTTCCAAGTATAAAAAAACTGATTAGACATAACATGCCTTTACCATATTATGTTTTGTTCTTCATTCGTTTTATTGTGAATCTGCCTCACAAAGCGACGTCTCGTGAAAAGGTGTAAAAGTGCAGGTGTGTCACAAGTTGTTTGAATCACATTATCGGTAGCTGTCGCATGACAGAATCCACACATCTGCTGCAGTAGGAAGGTCCACAGGCTGAACACCCCCAAACTCTTCATCGTAACTATGAATTAGTATAGACCAAGCATAGTTATATAGTTCGTTTGTTGTGGGGGAGTCCTGATAGGAAAAATCTCTATAAATCCCTATGATATTGACTCTTTTAGGCTTTTAGTGTCGAATTACACGTTAAGACACATTTTCTACGCCTATTCTAAATAAATTGTCTGACCACTGCACTGCATTAGTGAGCGGGATTCGTACGCTAACTGCTGTAGTTAGGGGACGTGTTTGTGTGCGTCACTTCTCTATGGTCCGGTCTATGAGGCAGTCGCTTTCCTTGTGTCTCGCCAGTTGACTGTTAAAAAGACAAGATTCTTTATTCTCTTTTCATTTATCATGGGTGAGTTTTCATAGAGGCTTTTATTTGAATATTTGTGCTCATAGTGTCTGTGTTGTAGGTAAGTAAGGTCAGCAGTTGGATAATGCGAATCTGTTTGCCTACGATTCTTGCTATGGAAGACGGCGAAGGGAGCTCCGGATCGGAATGCACTTTCGGCTGACATTTCTCGCAGAATACTTCGAAATGGCCTTCTAAACCTCTTCGGATCAATCAATCCACATATCTGGAGTGGGTTTATGGTATTGTTAACTTTGTATGATTAGTTATTTGCTGTTATTCGGTATCAGAACTTGGTAAGTCGCTGAACCGTTGTGAATGACAAGAAGCTTCTGGGCGGGCATGACGTCATATCCGCTGTTGCTTGGAGACTTCGTAACCACAACAAGCTTAGACGGTCGTACTATTTTCGTAAAATATTTCAGCCGATCTTGGTTTTGACTTCATCGCCTATCCCTTATTTTCCCTATTAGTGGAAAGGGTATGTTAGAAGGGAGGGTATATAATGGAGATCTGTCTAGCCTTCACTACAGAACTGAATCTAGGAACTATTCGAGTTAATGATCTAGTGCTCACTCTAGAAAGCTAAATGGATTCCAAGATAAAGGTAACCAACCTTCTTGGTTTGGAATAACCTCAAGTTTATCTGAGCATTGGGAGGAAGTAAGGACTTTGATTAAATAGGTGCGTTGAGTACGGTTCGCTCATGGCTGTTGCTTTGCGTTTTTCAGGATTTCTGAAGATCCAACAAGTGTCCGTGTCTGGTAGTGTGGTTCCATCTGCCACCACCCAATAAGCAATTGACGTGTGGTGAATTGCTGTGTTGAATGTGTGGACGTTACTTGAATCGACGTCTTCCGATTTCGAGTTGATAGCCCTTGATCAACGCCAGAAGCTGCTTCGTTCCTGTGAAGTCGTGTTGTGAAACACGGCAGTGTGAAACTCCATTTCGGCATCTTGAGAAGCTGCTTCATTCCTGTAAAGTCGTGCTGTGAAGTACGGCAGTGAAAAATTATTTTCCGGCATCCTGAGAAGCTGCTTCGTTCCTGTGAAGTCGTGCAGTAAAGTACGGTGGTGTGAAACTCCATTCTGGCACCCTGAGGAGCTACGAGATCTAGTCAGATAAGTTGAAGTGACTGACATAAGATGGCTCGACTCCAAATGGGCCTTAGTAATCAGTTCTCCACCTCCGCCATGATGATCCAGAAAGTCTATATGTCTATGTAGAAAAACTCTTTCTCTTGTGTTAGATTTTCAAAGTTTTGATCGTTCCTTTTTAATTCTTCACGATGCTTTTCATCAACTTTGTTATAGTGAATTGATTACAACAGTATTATAGTTTATCAGTCTTCTGGTTAGTAGAAAAGTTTCGTTTTATTGAAATTCATTGTCTTATTCAGAGAGGCAGTGTTGTCTTGTCAAATTCGCTGTTGATTATTTGTTCGACTGGAATTACATTGTTCCAGTCTGGGGGCAAACAGTGGTGGGGACGTCTGGCCGAGAGGTACCCAAGTGTTCATAATAACCCTGTGGAGTCAGAGCTCGTGTCACCTCATCCCTGAGACAGGTTGAATTGAAAGTTTGAACCGAGGGTTAGGCCTCTAGACGAACGAGAGCCACCATTCAAAATACTCCTGTCTCAGAGCACCTGAGGGATTTGTGAAAATATTCCGTTAGTAAAGGTGCGCGACAAAACTGCCATACGACAGTAGCTCAAAATTTGTCATAATATTTAATGTTTCGTTCTTTGTTTGTTATCGTGTTGATTAAGCGATTCAATATAATAATATCATTCGGGGACACTGAAAATCGTTTGCAATCATGCTCGCATGCTTTATACAAGTCACCCCAGCTTAGCACATAGCAATTTTTTTTTTTAATATGCAGTGTATTTAAATTTAGATTTACCATAATGTATTTACCTATTTACTTCTATCATGGAACTTATTTAAATGTTCTATTTATGAATGCGGAGATCTACCGAACGATCGGGTACTCCACGTCCAAGCGGGAAACAAGACGGGGCAAGAAAAAAGGCACAGGCGAAAGCTGGTTCCGACTACCAGTTACTGTTCATGAGTGCATGATGTGACACTGTGAGCTGTAAATTGGTTGTTCCATGTTTTTCGTCTAATCTCCTGGTAATTTTGTTTGAGAATCGCATAACTAGAAAGTGGCTTGTGGCTAGTTACCTAAGAAGTGGCCTTATGTTTTGTTGTGAGTAATCCTTCTGAATTGGCGTGGCTGCTGCTTCCATCAACGTAGGAAAGCAATTCTAGAGGCAGACTAATTGTGTTGGCACTTCTTACTGCTCTCTTGTGCATTTAATGCGCCTGCAAACTTCTGGAATTAGCAGGGGTTGCTGCCTGTTTGACCTTTCATATGGAATGGCAGCTGGCATTGTTTGTTCTTGACTTATCTAGATTAGTTGGCACTCAGTCCATCCATCCAAGTATGGCCTAACAAAAAAAAAAAAAAAAAAAAACCTACTGCGAGCAGCATCGGTTAGAATTGTGGTCTGGTTACATTGTGCCAATCTGGTTGGCTAAGAAATGTTAATTGCACCAAAACTAGTGGCTAGTATCTAGTAAAGGATGCTGGGGAGGGGGCTTGTATGCACTTTACACAACCACACACACATATATAGACATACATTACCACACACAAACATATATATATATATATATATATATATATATATATATATATATACACACACACACACACACACACACACACACACACACACAAACAAGAAAATCGACCCAGCCATACATTGGCACTAGTGTAATATATGACGCAACCCATAATTTTGCCATTGTCGTATTATTTGCGTCTCGGTCACTTGTTTAAGTCTTTTGGTCTGTATATGTGACACCTTCTTAACATCCGGGCTATAAAGGCAAAAGTTGGGCAGTTTTGGCCAGTTTAGGTTGTTCCAAACCATGTAAACTCTTCTTTTATTTATTTCTCACCTTCCTAAATTCCCTTTTACTACCTCACTAGGAGGAAACTTTTTTTTTGTTTCTGTATGTTCTCACTGTATGTTGCGTGGGTCAGTTCAGCAGACATCAAAAGAGAAATCCCACCAACCCATAGAGTTGCAAAAAGAAATGGATTTTAACCGAAGTTCTGCAGTTGATTAATGAAAGAAGACAAAAAAAAAGAAGGATAAAGAAAAATACAAAAAGAAATAGTGAACAAATGCAAAGTGGCTAAAGAAGCCTGGCTGAATCAAATGTGAACAGAGATTGGGGAAAATCACAGGAAAGACTCACATTCCATGCACCAACAGATAAATATGTTAACAGGAAAGATGACACGTAACAGCGCTGGATGTTTGAAATCAAAAGATCGTGACTTATTAATTGGACATAGTAATATAATTAACAGATGGACAGAGTATATAGGGGAATTGTATGATGATAATAGACTAGATCTAGAACTGCAGACCAACAATGCCATATACATCATAAGGACATTGTCAGAAAGAGCTATAGAAGTAAAGACTGATTTATACTAATTGCTTCATAGACTATACACATTTGACTGTGTGAAACACGAAAAGCTTATCAAACTGTTAGAAAAATTAAACATTGATGGGAAAGATCTACGAAAAATAAAGAATATGTATTGGCAGCAAACAGCAGCTATAAGAATTAACAACTGCTTAGTTACATTTCAAAGCATAAAGAGGGGCGTACGACAAGGATGTGTACTGTCACCTGATTTGTTTTCAATATACAGTGAATATATAATGAGATCTTTAATCGATTTGCCTGGAATTGTGGTTGGTGGGCAAAATGTAAAAAATTACGTTATTCTGACGACACAGTCTTGATAGCAACAAGTCAGAAAGAACTACAGTAAATGATAGACATTGTGGTGTTAGAAAGTGGAAGAATGGGCTTCAGTTTGAAAATAGGGAAGACAGAAGTAATGGTGGTATTAAAGAAACGAATTGTTCCTAAGTGTGTAAAAAAAGTCGATGGTGTTATTTTAGGACGAGTACAGAAATTTAAGTATCTGGGCACATGGATAACATCAGATGGAAGATGCATAACTGAGATAAGAAACAGAATAGGACTGACAAAAAAAAATGCATTTTATAAAATGAAAAACATCTTGTGCAATATATATTTGTCATTGAGAGTTAGAAAAAGAATTCTTGCTTGCTACATACATCCAGTTTTAACATATGGCTGTGAATCCTGGACAATCGGTAGGCAGGCCAAACAATTTCTTGGGGCCTCAGAAATGTGGTTTTACAGAAGAATGCTTACAATACCTTGGACAGCCAAAAAGAGCAATCAAGAGGTTTTGAAAGAGGCGGGAGCCAGAAGACAACTAATCACAGACATCAGAAGGAGACAGTCATCATTTTTCGGCTATGTTGTGAGAAGAGGGAAAAATGAACACGTTGTGACCACTGGAAAGATCTGTGGAAGGAGGGATAGAGGAAGACATCGAGAGAAGATGCTTGACAGTCTTGTTGCATGGCATGGAGATGTGTCGGCACACGAACTGATACATGCAGCAGGAGATCGCAGATTATGGAGACATGATCGCCAACGCCAGTCGGCAAGGCACCTGCTGATGATAATGATGTTCTCACTGCTGCCAGCAGTGACTTATTCAATTTTAGATATTCCTTTAGAGTTTTCTTTCCTGTTTATTTTGGGTGCATGTTAGCAGGAAGTGGTCTACTGTGTTTTCCTGAAAGCCGTCTAAGAACAAGGGTGCTGTTAATTTGGTTTTTCAATATCCAAGTCTATATCTCTATAATTTGTTATTTGCTGGATTTAAAGGTTGTCTGAGATTTGAGATGGCAGGACAGGTTTTCTCAAATATTCGCACCCCTTTCTGCCTGTGGCACTCATTTCTGCGCTCTCTTCCACATGCTTATAATACTCAGTTTAATTTGACTCCTTCCCTCGGTTTTTCCTAGGCCTGTTTCCATTATATTATGGCTGTTCCAATTATTGCCTTTTCATAATCATACATGCCTTTATGCACTGAAACGCATAATATAGTGATCTGGCATCCGTTGTTACAAAGTTGTGTGGTTTGTGATTATGGCTCCTCTTTTATACCTGATCTACTTCCCCATGTATAGTTTCCAAGTGATTGTACCGATGAAAGAGAATTTTCTGGTCTCGATCTTCCTGTAAAGCTGCAATTATTCGTGAAAGTGAACAACCACTTGTTTAGCGTGGACCCTTTGCACTCGTCTCTATCCTTATCTTGCAATGTGGACCGTCTGAACTCGTCACCATCCCTAACGTGGACCCTTTGCACTCGTCACTATCCTTATCTTGCAATGTGGGCACTCTGGACTCGTCACCATCCCTATCATCATCATCATCATCTAGCGCCTTCAAGCGTGGCGCATACGATCCCCCCTCTGTACGCTGGTACGATTGATCAGCAAATGAATTCAGCACGCAATACTGTCATTATTGTCATTTTCAGGGGCGTGGGGTCTGCTGCTATCTCCAAGGCTTTCATTATGCCGACTACGTCGCCTGTTAAAACTGACATATGTTATTTTTTAATGTTTGTTTTATATTATCCAATATGGAATATAACACTTGCTCCTACCTCTCCTTTCTCATTTTATTTTTTTTTGGATCCATCTGTGCGCTTTTTTTTAATACAATTTTTCCACGGCGCCCCAAACTAATTGATT
>CAJHNH020005357.1:467500-471660 GCA_905116865.2 Candidula unifasciata
GAGGAGGAAGCACGCTTGGGTGTTCTTTTCAGAATACTCTAACAAGCCTTGCCTACTCCGAAGGGACCTAGCTTTCGACAGCAGCCTTAGAAGTACCGCCTCTGCCAGCCACAGCCATACGTAACCATGGCCCGTGGCAAGAAGATCCCGACCCAGCGCCGGGAAACCAGGTCGACCTATACCAAGAAGGAAGATGAGCCTGTCGCCGCACCAGCCCCAACGGTGCCGACGTTGCCAGAACCGATCGACGACCCAGAAGAGACGCCAGCCTCACTCACCCAGACGCCGCCAGCTCTGGATGTAGGCCCTATCGAGGCCCCCGTCTACCCAGAAGCCGCCCCAGTCGTGGCGCAGGAGCCAACCTACACCCACCCACTCAGACAGCAGCAGCGACCGGGAACATACAGCACAGATCTCCCCCAATGCTCACGCTGTAACAAGGCGTGGCACACAGCCGCTATTTGCCGGAGCAGCCCAATTTGTCGTTACTGCGCCGGGCCGCACAACTTCAGGGAGTGCAGCCTAGCAAAGAAGGACTCAGACTTCAAAAAGCCCAACCTTAACACAAAGTGCTCAAACTGCGCAGGGAACCATAGCGCGAGGTACCATGGATGCCCATACATCAAAGACTGCAAGAGATCACTGACAACCACCGCCACCAAACGCAACGCCTGCACAGAAAGAAGCCAGAGCTACCAGGCTCCCAGACCGAGAGACCTCACAGAAGCAAACAAAATCCAGGCCGAGATCTCTGCCTTAAAAAGAGAGATCAATGCCCTACGGGAGGAAAACGGCGCCATTAAAAAGAAACAAGACCATACAAGAGACGAAAACATCGAAATAAGGAGACTGCTGCAAGAATCCCTCGAAACACAGAAACGGCAGGAGAGCAAACTAGCCGACATGGGGAAATTCAAGTGCGACCTCCTAGCAGTCTTAACCGATCTCAAAAGACAAAAAGAAGAAAGCGCCGAGACCAGCCAGTCCGAAGCGGCAAATACGAAGAAAGCACTCGCAGCACTAGAAGCGAAGCTATCAAAACTCAGCAAAGAAAGCATACAACTGGAAAAAGACATAGCATCCACAAATATTGTTATGGAAGCTAGAGAAGATGCAAGGAAGAGAGCAGTCAGAAGAAATCAATTACAAGCGGCTAAGAACAAGGAAACATACACCACAAACCAGGGAGACCCAACTAAATCCGACGTAAAGAAGGTAGAAGTCCCAGAGGAACCAGAAGTCAGCGAGGCCAACATCCAAGAAATGCGACAGAGATTCAACAACATCATGCACCCACACAGAATCAACTTTGTCCAGGGCGAGTACAGGATACAGTTCTGCAAGGAAACAATGTCAAAGGAGGGCCGATTACCTGTCGGACCACTTGGACCCAGACGCCTTAGTTTCCGCTGGTAACTGGTAACTGGTGTTGGTAAAAAAAACGAAAAACTTCTTGCCTCTTTCAACCGGCTCCTATACTGAGCGTTGGTTATATCGAAGCGGTGTTTTGTTGTCTGGAGTTTGTTCTCCAGTTATTAACGTTTCTGTTGTGGCGATTTACATTTCTGCCTGAGGTTTGTTGCTTCTGTCAGAGTGAGGTAATTGGGCTTGGCTTGGGCGGCGGACATTTTGTCGTCTGGTTGTGGGCTGTGAGGTTTCTCCGGGCTGGTGGGCGTGGCTGTTCAGCTGTCATGGCGGCTTGTGAGGTTTTCATTGGTTGCTGCATGTTGGCTTGGTGTTTGCTACTTCGCGTGGGCGTCGTTTCCGTTTGAGTGGGCTGCTATCTTCGTTTTGTTGTTTCTTATGCTTTCGAGTTAAAGAAGCCGGGTGGCCTCTTTGAGTTGCTTCATCTCCTTGTGTATTGCTGCGAAGTCGTCTCTTAGGCATTCCTTGAGGATGTACAGGTCTTGTGTGCACTTCTTCTCTAGATCGCCGGGTTTCACGTGTGCGTCGTGGATCTGCCTTTTTCTGTCTTTTTATTTCTTCGCGTTTTCTCTGGCTTCTATTACTCTGTGCGTGGCTTCGAGTACACAGCTGAGTTTGTCGCATTCTTTGTTTGCCTCGGCTACCTCTGCTTTTGTTTTTGTCAGGTCTTTCTTGATGGTGGCTATCTCGGAGAGTATACTTTTCTGGTTGTCTTTCAGTTCTTTGGCGGTTACTGCATCTGCTTCCTTCAACTTCTTGAGGTCGGTTAGATTTGCCATCAAGTCTGTTTTGAACTTCGCCATTTCTGCATTTTCCTTCTCGAGTCTCCTTTGGGTCTCCAGTGCTGCCTGCAGGATGCTTCTCAGGTCTACCATCTCGTCCCTGTCTTGATTCCTGAGTGCCCTGATTTTTGCGTTCTCTTCTCGCAGGGATTTAATTTCGTCTCTCAGCTGCGTGATGTCGTTGTTGTTCACAGCTGTCGGACTGGGCGCCTGATATCTTTGTTTCGGCTCTGGGTTGTGTGTGGTCCTGGTGGTGGTATTCGCCATCGCTCTCTTGACTTCCTTCAGGTAAGGGCAACCCATGTACCTGGCGCTGTGTGCACCGGAGCAATTAGAACATCTTCTGCTTGCGTTTGGTTTTTTAAAGTCAGGGTCCACTTTTGCCAGAGGGCATTCCCTGAATAGGTGTGGGCCGGAACAGTAACGGCACGACTGGTTGCTGCGGCATGACGAGGCAGAGTGCCACGCCTTGTTGCAGCGAGAGCACTGCAAAACTTCTGTGGTGTAGGCTCCCGGTCGTTGCTGCTGCTGCCTGAGTGGGCGGGTGTTGCTCGGTTCCTGCGCCACGACTGGGGCGGCTTCTGTGTAGACGGGTGCCTCGATAGGGCCTACATCCAGGGCTGGCGGCGTCTGGGTGAGTGAGGCTGGTGTCTCCTCCGGGTCGTCGACCGGTTCTGGCATCGTCAGTTCTGGTACGGCGACAGGTGCTTCCTCCTTTTTGGCTGAGGGTGCCCTGGTGTCCCGGCGCTGGACCGGATTCTTCTTACCACGGGCCATGGTTTCGTGTGGCTGAGGCTGGTAAGTCGGGCGGCAATTGATTGCTCGGTCCCTGCAGAGTCTGGCAAGGCTTGTTAGAGTATCCTGAAAAGGACACCCAAGCGTGCTTTTCTCCGCAGTTCTCGAGACAATCGTTCAAAAAAAAAAAATGGCTGGTGTGACTGGCTCCTCAACAATGATGTGCTCCCAGGCCGCTAATAACCCACCCGCAGACGAATAACAATAGCTTAGTCGAGCCAAAACTCAGCCGAATGTCAAGCGAGTTTTGACCAGTATCTAGCTATTGATAATCTGGCTACGAATGGATAGTTAGCAAGCTAACGAGAGACACGTGGCTGATCGGGCGGTTTGAGCGAGCGAGCGAGCGAGAGCTGTGTCCGACTGGGCTGTCTGCGCTGGACTGTGCTTGGGGGCTTGGCTGAAAACTCTTGACTGTACAATGTTGGCAGTTATGCGCGACCAACTTAATGCAGCCCATGCGCAACTATGTAAGGCGAAAGAAACACAAGCAACGACCAAATAATTGAGATTGCCAACCAATCCCAGCAGACTAACCGACAGATGAACCCAAAGCCATCAGCCAACCAGAACTGACCTAGCCGCCATGACACCTGCCAAAACCCAGCTCACCGGACCGGAAAGCCCACCTGCGCAACAGTCCCGCCCACTCCCCCCAGCCAGACCTACGCCCACCCACCACCACACAGGCCGTGCCAGGCATACCCTACTAGTCCTTTTCAGGACTAGCAAACGTACCAAGCCCGATTCAAGCCACAGTTGCAAGAACAGCAAGGAATACTACAACTAGAAGTGAGACAACGTCACACAAAAACCAAGAAACAAAAACCGCAAAGAAACCAGTACGCAATTAAAACCAAGCCTCAGAGGCAGGTTGAAGCCGTCCGAAGTTTTTCGTTTTTTTTTTTGGATTTATCAGCATCAGCGTCGGAAAACCTGATTTTTTCGTGTACGCACTAGAAAAAAAATAGTGTACATCCGAAAGTACTTCAATAACTGAAATTAAAAGAAAACTTTAAATTACAAGTTTTTCACCAAGAAAATGTACAAAATGGCAATGATCCAATATAATTATTACACAATATTATAGCAAGTTTCCCTTAAATTCAATTTTTATTGGAGGCGAAGCAACACGCGCAGGCTACAGCTAGTATATAT
>CAJHNH020005358.1:2500-22414 GCA_905116865.2 Candidula unifasciata
CGAGTTGGCGAATTGGGGCAATAATAGATAGGAAGCAACTGTTGATCGAATCCTTACCCACACAGGCAGGCCTGCAAGTAGCATCTGGCTTGTCTAGACAAAGGATTGGGGGGGGGGGAGGTGTGGGGGAAGGTGAGGGAGAATAACCAGATCTTCTGGACGAAAATTGTCGTGAATCAATTGTTGGACTTTCACTTGTGTAGCCCCCACTGGACATTAAGGGGTAAAGAACGTGTGCGTTTTTGTCCTCCTCTGGCTGCTACTTGAAGATTTGACACCCTAGGATCACAAAATTTCACTAAGGCTGGCAGAGTGATAGATCACATCCAGACAACCTTTCCAAATACACATACATCCCTTATGGGACACAAAAATGGTTTTTCAAAGTCGTTTTAACATGTCCGACTAAAGATAAATGCGCAAGCACAATATGTTAACTGGCACTCTTCCAAATTCATTCATTCAGTAGCATGTCCCTCGCGGAACCTCGCTGCCATAACAACCCTCCGGAAAACCTTCCTATCATGAGCAAGATGTCCTGCGTCTGATACACCCATCTGGAGATCATCTGCCACATCCTGCACCCATCTTCTCCTTGGCCTTCCTCTTCCTCTCTTCCCAGGCATGTACCCCTCCATTATTGTTCTCTCTAGACTTCCATGACGTTTCAAGTGACCAAAATATTTCAATTTTCTTTGTTTTATTGTCTTTACTAGCCAACCCTCTTCAATATTCAGCTCTTGAAGTATGGATGCATTTGTTCTTTTCTTTACCCAAGATATTCTTAGAACCTGTCTGTAACATTTGTATTCAAATGCATTTATGCGCTGTTCCGCTTGTTTGGTAAGTGTCCAGGTCTCACAGGCGTATGTTGCAATGGGAAAGATGCATGCTCTTAAAAATCTGACCTTTGTAATTCTATCTGTACAATTCCATAATTTATTCAGTTGTTTTAGTCTTTGAAGAGCAATTGATAGTCGCCGTTTAATTTCTTTCATTGTGTCACCATTGTTGGTAACCAGTGACCCAAGATATTCGAAATTTTCCACCACTTCCAATCTTTCCTCATTAACATATATTTCCTTCTCCATGGCAGTTTTGTTTTGTATGCATTATCTTTGGTTTTTGCTGTGTTAAGAAATAAGTTATGATTTTCACTATTTCTTTGGAGTGAGGTTAATAAGTTTTCTAAACCATTTTGTGATGTTGATAGTAATACTGTATCATCAGCATAACGAATTTCTGGTATTTCATGACCACCGATGTTTAGGGCATCATATTGTTCCTTGTTTATATCATCTCTTACATTTCTCATTATATTTTCGGCGTACACGTTGAACAAATACGGTGACAGCACACATCCCTGACGGACTCCTTGCTTGATGCCAAACCAGTCTGATGTCTCTCCATCTATTCTGACTGCTGCTTGTTGGTCTTGATAGAGCATTTTAATGAGCTGCACTATATGTGATGGAAAGCCCATATTCCTCATGATTTCCCAAAAGCTTCTGATGTTGTACACAGTCAAATGCTTTTGAATAATCCACAAAACATAAGAACAGATTTACATTTAATTCTCTACACTTCTCTATTATTAAACGCATGTTGAATATATGATCTTTTGTTCCTCTTCCCTGTCTAAATCCAGCCTGAGCTACATTAATCTCTTCTTCCATTTTCTTATGCAGTCTTCTCATTATAATTTTTAGTAGAATTTTACTTGCATGACTGATCAGGGCAATAGTTCGATAGTTTGTACATAATTTCAGGTCACCCTTTTTTGGTATTGGAATGAAGATAGTTCTCTTCCAGTCTTTTGGCCAAATACCATATTTCCATATCTTTTCACATAATGCATGATAGATTTTTGTGCTTTCTTCTCCTCCCGCTTTAATCAATTCAGCTGGTATCTCATCACATCCAGGTGATTTACCATTTTTCAGGCTCCTTATTGCCCATGAAATTTCATCTAATGAAGGTTCAGGTTCTGCCTCTACTGTTACTGGTTCATGTATATCATTCATATCCTCACTGTCATTCATATCATACATTCCGCTGCAGTATTCCTGCCATCTTCCTAGAATTTGTCTAGATTCTGTTAAGGTATTTCCCAACTTGTCACAAATAACATTTAACTAAGGTTTAAAATTTCTTGTCAATAACTTCATTTCCTTGAACATTTCGTAATCTTTTCCATTTTTATGATGCTGCTCTATTTTAATACAGCAATCTTGTACATACTGATTTTTATCCTTTCTTGTGTACTTTCTTATTTCTCGTGTTAAAAATTTATACTTCATCCTACTGTCATTGGTTTCTTCTTTCTTTTTCAGTTCCCTTCGTTGTTTTATTAGTTCTAACGTGTATGGTGTGATCCATGGTTTATGTTGCTTAGTCTTGGTGGGTATTAGGTCTTTAGCTGCTGTTATCAAGATATCCCTAGCTTGTACCGCCAGTTCATCAGGTGTCATTTCCTCTTGTACAGACATCAAGACCTCAAAACGGTTCTTCACTTCTACGTTGTATGCATCTGGTATTTTTTGTGAGATCAAATAGAAATGGCCTTGGTCCTCGGGTAAGCATTTTTTTTGAGTTTTAATTTCAGATCTGCTTCTAGTAACTGATGATCTGTATCGCAATCTGCACTTCGCAGGTTTTTTGCAGATGTTATGCTCGATCTCCATCTTCTTTGTATTAAAATGTAATCTATCTGATTTTTGGTAACACCGTCAGGGGATGTCCATGTGAAAAGCCTTCTAGGGTGTTGTTTATAAAGTGTGTTAGCTATTGTTAATTCATTTTTCTATGCAAAATTCAATCAATTTTTCTCCTGTTTCATTTCTATTACCCAATCCAAATTTTCCTAAAACGTGTCTCTCATTTTCAGCTCTGCCTGTACCTACTTTAGCATTAAAATCTCCCATTATTATTATTATATAATTCTGATTAATTTTATTTAATGTGTCTTGCAGTATGGCATAAAAATCTTCAATTTCGCCCTCCTCTGCTGTTGAAGTTGGTGCATATACCTGCATGAAAGTTATGTTTTTTGGACGGCCTTTAAGTCTGATAGTTAGGATTCTATCACTAACTGGATTATATCCCATAATAGCTTTTGCTGTTGTTTTATCTAAACAAAATGCCACTCCGCTCTGGCCTCTTACATCTCTACCAGAATATACGAAAAAGCTTCCATATTCATTGATAAAATGTCCCTTGCCACTCCAACGATGTTCACAAATTCCTAAGATCTGAATATTTAAATCTTTCAATCTCATCACATAATATTTTAAGCTTTCCTTCATACAGACTTCTCACATACCGGCCCCATATTATTCAAAGACAAAAAATCCCATTCAGGGCCTCAAGAGGTCGTTGTTAGGGACTTGAGAGGTCATGTAGTTAAAAATATGGAACAGAAACACGCTTGAAACCCTTGAGGCTCTAAAAGGAATGTTTTGGGCAGTAAATAATATGGGGCCGGTATTCGGAAGAGTGCCTGTTAACTAATGCACACAAATAAATGCAAAGATTTATTTTTAAACATGTCAATACTGTGTTGAAAGGCATGAAATAAATTATTTGCTCTCATTATTTCAAGGCCGGTTAAATAATGTGTGCGTGTATGTACCTACGTACGAAATGAGGGCGCGTGATCACTTTCTAGGAAAATCAGCCAGTACAAGACAAGACCGTCAGGAGCCCTAAAAATAATAATAGGAATACTAACGCGAGATAATTTCCCGTTTTAAACCAGGTTGTACAGTATTATTTTTATTTGTCATGTAACTAATGACCCAGTGAAGGGCAGTGGAGGTAAACAGGCAGTTTTTCCTACTGGGTGTTACTCACCTGACCTTGCAACGTTATTGGTCCCTAGAATAATGTATTCCTGGGAAAAGGTTCTAGGCCACGATAACTGTTGTATAAAATGTAAAGATCGAATTCTGGACGGCTCAAAAGCGCTGAGGTGAAATCTGTACCGCAAATACTTACATCGCAAGTTACACGGTCAACCATGAAAGCACTGATGATACTCATTTAATTCCTGACTTTTCGAGACGGAGTTCTATCGTTGAGAAACTGCTTATTTTATATGCTCATTCAAATTCAGGTGTAAGTTGAATCATTATTTCGTGTTGTAATTAATTATTAGTTTATGCTGTTTTACAGTCACGGCCAGCACCCGGCGTCAGAGGTCAAGTGGCGCAGTGTCTACCTCGCTTACCTGCCGTTTCAGTAGTTAGAGTTTCGAATAATGTGGCGCCGCAACAAAGATCACGGAAAAACGGGGTGTTCAGTCCCATTTACATTTTCTACAGAAAAAGAAGAAGAAGAAGAAGAAAAAGAAGAAGAAGAAGAAGAAGAAGAAGAAAATGATAATGATGATGATGTTTGTTGTGGTAGCGGCGGTGATGAGGATCATGACGATGATGATGATGATTCGTAATTTTAATTTGTACTGTCGATGAGTTAAAAGATGTTTCATGTTGTTGAGCGCTTTTTAAGCCTCATGTAGACCCTTGAATATCTACCCTCACACGTCACAAACATTTATCATTAAGTACCTCACATGTCGGCACACTTATTTTATGTCATAAATCTGTTTTGTTACAGCTCGAAAACTGTTGGTGTCTTCTGCAGGAAATGGCGGCCAGACTGGAAGAAGAGGAGAAACTGTGTTTGATGCTGCTGGGAAAAACAGGGGCGGGAAAGAGCGCCACAGGAAATACTATTCTGGGTCAAAGCTTGTTCAAGGAATCAAGTAATTGGACTTCAGAAACGAAGGTTGTGTCTAGCAAGTTTGCACGTTTGGACAACTTTATTGTCAAAGTAGTGGAATGTCCTGGTTTAATGGACACAGATCTGAAAAGCGGGGAAGACCAGGAGAAGGCTGTGGAAAATATGGGCAAGGCTATTAGAATGTGTTATGGGGGTGTCGATGCATTTATTCTTGTCACCAAACTTGTTCGGTTTACAGAAGAAGATCAGAAAACTTTAGAAGCTCTGAAGTCAATTTTTGGAGAGAAGTATTGTGATAATCTTATCGTTGTTGTCGTTGGTGGAGATACATTCCAGGAAGACATGGAGTTTGAAGGATGCGGTGGCAAAGATTTTTATACATGGTGCAGGGAACAGACAGGGTCTTTCGGGCAGTTTTATTACGACTTCAATGACAGATTTTTGCTAATCAACAACAGAGAAAAGGATCCTGATAAAAAACTTAAACAAAGACGAGAAATAATGCAGCTGGCAAACACTTTAAAAAAACTGAACGGCAAATATACCAGTACTTGTTTTCAAGAGGCAAAGGCTTTACAAGATAAGTTGATCGTTTAAGAAAACTTGCCCATGTTGAGTGAAACAATCCATAAAGATGTTATTTAATCTGAAAGAACCACTATCCGGCAGGGATCAGAACACATTTTTACAGAAAGTTGATGATGTAAAGCAAAAAATATCAGACAAAAGATAGAGGAACTGGATTGCTCGACAAATTGATGTCGAAAGTTAAGTCAGTTGAAACTGCTCTAGATGATGTCGAAAAGGTCCACTCTCTGGCCAGGCAAATAGAACGGTTAAGGGAAGAAGAAGCTGGCTGGTCCAAGGTTGTAACATTGTCTACTGGACTAGCAGTTGCTGGTGGGATTACATTAGGTGTTGCTGTAACTGCTTTAGCAGTCGCGGCTTCACCTGTTGTTTTGGGCGCAGCTGCTGTTGGGTGTTTGATTGCAGCACCTATCTATGCGGTTGGCACATCTGAAGCTATGTGTTCTTATAAACTGAAACAAACTGTTTCCCGTGCTCAGAAACAGGTGCAAGCTGTAAAAGAAGATAAAGAATCTAAAGTGAAAAAACAGCTGTAAAAGAAGATAAAGAATCTAAAGTGAAAAAACAGACTGGGTAGTAATATGCAAGAAATATATGCTGTGCATAAAGGTAGTCTTGTTGTTCGTCCACCACAAGTGATGAAGACCACTTTTATCCAAAGTAGCAATGATCAATGATTATGAGTACGGCGGTGGCTAATTAGTCCAGTATGAGCCTGGAAAGTTCTTGAGCAATGCGGACAACAGATGGAAGCCTCAGTAAGTGTTGTATTAGCAATACGGTTCTTTCAATTCTTCCTCCGTTTCTCTCCCCGTGCAACCTCCGCTGTCTGGCAGGCTGATGTACCATGGCTGAGGGACGCACGCCATCTAAAACAGTCTTCTGCAGCAGCCACCCACGTCGCTGTGTTGATGCCAAAAGAAGTGAGACAGCCTTCAGAGTGTCTTTATAGCCCTTTTTCTGTCCTCCCTGGGATCTCCTACCTTAATGGAGCTCCCCATAAAATACTCTCTTTGTTAGGCGATAATCTGATATGTAGGCTAGGTGACCAGCCCAACGCAGTTGATAATTCTTCAGTATCGTTTGGATGCTAGGCAGGTTTACCACAGTATTTGGGATCTTAACTTGCCATTTGATTGTGAGCAGCTTTCTGAGACAAGTTTTATGAAACTGATTCAACTTTTTGGCAGGACGCTGATACACAGTCCATGTTTCGCAAGCGTAGATCAGCAATGGAAGAATTACAGCTCTGTGAACCTTGAGTTTGGTCAGCAGAGAGATAACCAACTTTTGTTCCAGACACTGGAAACTATTACTGGCCTTTGAGATTCTAACATTGATCTCATCGTCGATGTTGACTTTCTGAAATAGGGTACTGCCAAGATAAGTTAATCTGTCGAGTTATCAACAGTTTTATCAGTGTTGATAGTTAGTTAGTTGATTGGTAGTCTTCAGAAAATCTATTAATGATGTGCTGCAAACTGACCTCAGAACTGGAGTTTGGAGCGCAGTCGTCAGCAAATAAAATTGTAGTTGTTTTAGTTTTTGTTTTGGCTCGAAGCCTCCTCAAATAAAACAAGCTGCCATCTGTACGGTAATTTATGCCATCTGTACGGTAATTTAGAGCACTTCCTGGATCGTTATCATCAAAACATTGACAAGCATGGCAGCAAATATCATACTGAACAAGGCTGGTGCAAGCACACATCTCTGCTTTACGTCATTTGAGACAGCAAGAGGGTCCGACAAGTTTCCCTTCTGCAGCACTCTGGCCTGCTTACCTTTATGGAACTGTTGCACAATCCTAATACACTTCTGAGGACAGCCAAATTTAACCATGATTTCCCACAGTCCTCATCTACTGACTGTATCAAAGGTCTTTGTGAGGTCCTCTACTGACTGTATCAAAGGCCTTTGTGAGGTCCTCTACTGACTGTATCAAAGGCCTTTTGTGAGCTCCTCTACTGACTCCATCAAAGGTCTTTGTGAGGTCCTCTACTGACTGTATCAAAGGTCTTTGTGAGGTCTATGAAGGTAGAACACAGGTCGCGGTTTTGTTCTTGACACTTTTCCTGGAGTTTGCAAGCAGCAAAAATCATCTCAATGGTCCCTCGCTCCACTCTGGCTCTCAGGCAGGAGGTCTCGATCAATATGCACCATAAGACGGTTGAGAAGAATTCTAGCCACTATTTTACGAGCAATAGACAGAAGAGAAATTCAACGGTGATTGTCACAAACATGGCGGTTTCCTTTACGTTTATACAAATGTACGATTAATTGGATGAAAGTGACTTGGATTTAGGTGAGGAAGAGTTACGCAATTCGTCGACCTCACTCTCTCGCCTGTGTCCATCTTGATCCAGTGGCAGAACAGTCTCGGGAGAACTTAAATTGACCAAGGTGGAGTGGATGACTAAGGCGTCTTAAGTGTCCTGCCTTGCTCGAAGCTCTCTACAGAGCTTGCTGATAATCGCCTTTTTGTCCGTTGAACTAAAAAAAGAGGATTCGTTTGAACAATCCACCGATCCAGTCTTTGCAGGCAGGGTAGGCATATCCTAATCACCGAGTGGTTAAGAACCAGGTCGGCTACCCTCTCCTGGTTTAGCCAGTCCGTCAAAGCTGTTGCCCGGGGGCGGGCCGCTGTTGCATGATGAAATCTGCTGGGAGCCACAGAAGAGAGCTAAGTGCCAGACCTAGCCCAGTGACGGCGAACTGCCTTAAGAAGGACATGACGGTCACCCTGCCAGAGGTGCTACTAATGCTTTTTTTAAAGCGTTCTTATCAGGGATTTTCCATGCGTAAAGTCGTCTCTTATGCTGTTTAAACCAGATGTTTCCCATCACCAAACCATTTGCTTTTGCCCATTCTATCAGTATTTCTCCTCTGTCATTTCTCCTACCTAAACCATAATCGATAGTCATCAATTCCAGTTTCTTAGAATGGGCATTTTTCAGGCTGACCTGGAAATCTCTGGCCTGGAACAACCTTAGATATGTAACAGAAAATAGATTGTCAGGAAGTAAAGGCGTCCGCCCTGATTAAGAACCGAGTAGTCTATACAACTGTAGAGATAGAACCATCTTCTCAAGAAAGCTGACGGTGTTAAAATAGATTAAACTTTTTTTTTTTTCATTCAAACGATAAATGTTACCATGAAATTGTATACAATTTTAATTTTTATCTCACATTTCAGCTAGTTCTGATTGTTGAATTACATGTTAGGTACTTATCATTTTTGAAATCACATTTAAGATGCTTATCATAATTGAAATCACGTATTATAAACACATCATTTTTGAAATCACGTGTTATGCATCATTATTGAAATCACATGGTAGATACTCATCGTTTTTGAAATCACATGTTGTATACTCATCATTATAGAAATCACATGTTATATATGCATCATTATTGAAATCACATGGAAAAGAAGAAGAAGAAGAAGAAGAAGAAGAAGAAGAAGAAGAAGAAGAAGAAGAAGAAGAAGAAGAAGAAGAAGAAGAAGAAGAAGAAGAAGAAGAAGAAGAAGAAGAAGAAAAAGAAGAAGAAATAGAATAAGAAGAAGAAAAAAGAAGAAGAAATTAAATTTCAAACACGTATCATTAATAAGATTACGTATCAGAAACTTATCCTTTTTTTATTTTTTTTTTTTAAATCACATTTCAGCATGAAGCTAAGGGACATTTAGCGCCCCCCTCCCCCCGCCCCCACCGCCCCCACCCGTCCCCGTTCGCCCACCATTTGTAGGCGTGTCTCGCTTTGACGATTTGTTCCTACCTTTTTTAAAAATAATTTCATATATTTTATTATAATCATTTATATGTAATTCTCATTCGATATATAATTATTATTATTACTATTGCGCACTTAAATATGTCATACGTCCTTAAGTCGCCCGCTAGAAGTTGTTCTTGTGTAGTTTTGAAACCTAGATCACAGCTGGCAGAGACGAAACATTATTACAGATTAAGCAGGCAATGGAAATCGAGAAACAGCGATGAAGTTCCTAATCTGTTGAAATCGCCACTGACCACTAGCATCATGGGGCCCAATAGACTGATACAGATGGACGTATTTGAAGACAGTCAGACGACGGAGAGGTAAACACTTGACTTGACTTGACTTTCTACCCCACCAGGACATCACACAAACGATAAACACCCAATGACACAAAGTGCCACCATGCGGATGAGGATCGCCGTGGAGAGGTCCCAGAAACCGCGTTCAGACATTTGGCCATATGTATGGCCTGCCTATATTGCGGCCCCTGGCAAAAGCCAGAGTAGGGCTTCAAATGACAAAAAATTTCGTCCTAAAAAGGACAAAACTGGATATAAGGGTCTAACAGAGGTAAATTGTCCTAGGCCATGAATGGCCAAGATCAAAGAAACGGTTAATAACAGAGACGATGGAGGCCTTTGATTATCTGCAGCAATGAACCTCAACATCCTGAACAAGAAGAAGAAGAAATAGTAGCCCTAGTAGTAGTAGCAGTGGTAGTAGTAGCAGCAGTAGTAGCAGCAGTAGTAGTAGTGGTGGTGGTGGTAGTAGTTGTTGTCGTCGTCGCTGTCGATTAAAAAGGGGAGATAACCATCAAAAAACTTTTCACAAAACATTTTGTGTATGCAGCTCTCGGGTGATTCCCTGGAAAGGGGATGGGCAGGGCAGAGTTTGAGATACCAGCATCGCTGCCTTTTCTTCGCCGGGCATTTCCAAGACAATTGTGAAAAGTATTTTGTTTTATAAATAGGAAATAATATATTCTGACTTGTGTCTTTTAACCGTGTACCTTTCTTTGACTTCCATATATTGTTCAACATAGCAAATGTTTGATTTCTCCTACTAATCAATAAGTCATCTCCTTGTCGGATGCACTTTTTCGTTTATTTTGAAGCCCTACCCTGGCTCTTGTCGGGGGGCCGCAATATAGCCCCGCCGTAGATATGGTCTTATTGCTGAACGCGGTTTCAGGAACCTCTCAATGGGGGATCCTCATCCGCATGGTGATACTTTGTGTCATCGGATGTTTATCGCTTGTGTGATGTCCTGGTGGGGTAAAAAAAAGATAGATAGATAGAGGTTTAATTTGAATTGCTTTTTTTTTTGAGGATTTTTATTCAGTATAACCAATAGAGGTTAGGGTTTAGTTGGGGTTTTGTTTCCAATGACTTGCAACTTGTAGCCAGGGTTGTCAGATTTAAAAAAAAAACTTCATTTTATGCCAAACCATTACCCAAAATATGCCAAAAAGATGCCAAATAAAGTGTAACATTTACTCACTTCACATCAAAAGCTCTAGATTGAATTCTTCACTGTCATCCTCACTGGAACCAATGGAAGATACAGTGTAAACCTTTTCAGGTGTAAAATCTTTAAGCATTTTATCAGAAAGGATGAAGTCTTTGCAACTCATCTATAATGATGGCATATTTCTTGTTTCGAAAATCATCAGTAAGGTCATCCTTATGTGCAGGCGATATAATATTTTTTTTTAAGCATAAACATTTAGTTCTTTGCAACTGTATGTGCTCTAATGTACTCCCCCGACCATGCGCTCTCATGATTTCACTTAGAAGATAAACTGTGCATATTGCACAATGGCAGGTCATGCTTACAGCAAGTTGCAACTCTGCTGCCTTTAACTTTATCATTACTTTGCCTAGGAGTTATTGTTGTAATAAGCCGTGACTGGCTTTTTGACAGTTTTCATCCTGTGTTATTCGGATTTTTTATGATTTAATGTTACTAATTCTTGTGCAACATTACACTGACACAGTTTGCAATATGCTGCCTCTGATCCCTCTGAAGATCTTTTGAGGCGTGGGTATGTTTTCTTCCAGTTACTATTATACTTGCGATGTCATAAGATGCTTTCCATTTTTTTTTTATGACGTGTCTATTGGTAAAAGTCATAAAATCTGTCACAGTTAGAACTAGGTCTATATCCTCTCTTTTTTCTGTCCTCAAGTAGTTTCTGAACAGTCTGAATCACTTGCTGTCAGTGGTGGGTTTTGGTTTTATATCTCTCATTTATTCTAGTAGATTATCATAAATTACAGAGGGCCTTGGTTTATCGAAGTCACTATCCGTTTAGGAAGACAACAACATATCCTACAAAAGAAATGGCGCGAATCTCCTTTAGTCCGTACCAGGACATCACAACAAAGTCAAACTGAAATAAAGATGTTAACTCGAGGCCTTCATTGCATTTAGTAAATCTGCGTGTTTTTCACTGAGTTACTATGAAAAAAATTTGAGCAGATCTGGATAAGAAACGCCAGGAAAACCCCAAAAATGCAAACTATCCAGTTAATTATCTTATGCCAGTTCAGTTTCAAATATGCCAATTTTGTTGAATATCGCAAAAAATGCCAATATGGCAACCCTGCTTGTAGCTTCGACGACCTGGTAGCAGCCGTTCTTCACAGCCGCCCACGGTCAGGTGTCGTTATCATCTAAAATAATAAAATAATTTTACAATATTGTGTCAACTTTTCCTCTTTCTGAAAATTTATTTAAAAAAAAAATACTTTTAATTAACAAATATGTGCATTAAACCCCCTTATTAATAAAGTCAAACAAGTGTTGGTTTTTGTTCTGACATTTTAACAGACTATCTAGTTTATTCCATAAGCAAAGTCCCATGGATGACTTGTAAATGACTTGATAAATGAGGTGACTTGACCAGGGACTGGACGTAGAATTACTCCTGGGGACTTGAGGCTTGACATGGGCCTGGTGGCAATGACTGGGGACTTGGTGGCAATGTCTTGGGACTTGGTGGCAATGACTTGGGACCTGGTGGTAATGACTTGGGACTTGGTGGCAATGTCTTGGGACTTGGTAGCAATAACTTAAGACTTGGTGGCAATGACTTGATGACATTGACTTGGGACTTGAAGGTAATGACTTGGTAATCGGTAGTAAGGATGTAAGACTTGGTGGCAATGACTTGGGACATAGTGGCAATGACGTGGGACTTGGTGGTAATGATGTGGGACGTGAATGTTTGTTTCTCTCGGCCGAAATGTCTGATCTTTTTTTTTCTAGGTGCGTTTTTTTTCAAGTGATTCCTAGTATAAATTTTTCTTTAACAGAGCAATGACACATAAAATGGTTAATTGCAGCAAAAAAAGGGAACCACACATTTACATTTGTTCCCAACATAGTCACCATTGACTTCAACACGTTTTTGGTATCGTGGCACCAGGTTCATAATTCCAGTGTCATACAAGTCTGCCGCCAGTGTCTTGAACCATTCTTTAACGCCTGTCTGTAGTTCACAATCAGTTTTAAACTGCTGGGATGTCAGCCACGTCTTTAGGTGCATGAATAGGTGGTTATCACTTGGCCCCAGACTGGAGCTGAAGGGTGGGCAGCCAACAATTTCCCAGTGAAAATTTTGTATCTGTGATGAGAGGTCGGGCATTGTGGTGCAAAAGCACAATTCTAGAGGTCAGTGACCTACGTCTTTGTTGTCGATGGCACACATTTCTTGTTTGTATCTAAAGTTTCTTGTCAGTTTCGTAAATCAGTGAACTTAAAACTTCAAAAAATTTAATAGACAACACAGAAATTGTGAAACGACGACTTTCCCCAATTTTTTGGATCACTTCTTCAACAAAATCGTCTGTCACCACACTCGGGCGACATCTGGATATTTGTGTGTTCTTCTTTAAACATCCGACACCAGAAATAACTTTTGTGTGCACATTCTTTTTACCGATCTACATTAGGTGTGTGCAGACTATTGGTTCTTCTCGTTGCAGACAGGTGCTCTCCGGACGAGAGAATACCTTGTGTATTTTTATATTTTAAAAAATATGCACCAATAGAATGAATCTATTAAAAAAGTCTATTACAGCCTAGCTGTAAACCACGATGCACCGGGCCTATTATCCTTTTGGCAGAAAAAGATATGTAACAGGTATCGTAGCCTGTATGTAAACCACAACGTAACGTATCTGTTGCCATTTTCAGCGCAAATACAGAAAACAAAGTGGAGTACACAGGATACATGACCCCCACACACAAAAAAAAAGAACAAAAATATCTAAATATGAATTTTTTAAGTTATACTGAGAGAATGTCATGTGACCCTGAGTAAAAACTCTATACACAAGGGAGATGAATGGTCGTAGACCACCATGATGTAGACCAACCAGACCATGGAGAGATAATGTCCAGACAGACCTGCAAACACTTGGTGTCACCAACTGGAAAGACAAGGTCAACCAGAGAACGAACGAACGAACAAAATAGTATTGATTAAAAACAAACAACTGCCGTGTTAAAGATGGGAGTTTAGAAGGGCCGAATATAAGACAGGGCTGCGTGCCTAATTTGTGACCCTTTAAAAAATAAAATTTCTTTTGTTCGTTCGTTCGTTCTCTGGTTGGCCTTCTCTTTCCATTTGGTGACACTAAGTGTTTGCAGACACACATATACCCACAGACATACAAGCAGACACATAAACCGACACAAACAGAGACACGTGCAGACATTATATAATAGACACACCCATAGAGACACACACAGATACACACAAAGTTACACACACAGAGACGCACAGCCACAGATAGACACAGATACACACGCAGCCACACACACAGACACATAATATCACACACATACATACAAACATAACCACAGACGCACAAACACTCATACAGACACACACACGCAGACGCGCACACCCACAGACACACGCACTCCTTATTAAAACCCACATGCACACACTCACAGATACACACGAAGCTACACACACACACACAGATACACACGAAGCTACACACACACACACAGATACACACGAAGCTACACACACACATATACAGATGCGTGGAGGTGGGTGATATTTCTATCAGTGAACCTCCAGGGCACGAAATGCTAATAAAGAAAAAGATATTAATTGAAAATAAAATGATATACTACTAATGAATACACTGTTATTATTATCATTGTCAATATTAACTGTTGACCGACTTGTCTGGAGGCAGACATTGAAAGACGGAATGCAGCACTTTCTGTGGGACCTAACACAGTTGGCTGTAAACAGCTGACCTCTAAAAGAAAACCGGAAGAGCCGAATGTAAGACGAGCCTGCGTGCCCAGGTTGTGACCCCTTAAAATAAATTGATTTTGTTCATTTTTTCTCTTATTCTATTGAAAGCCGCCTTCAACAAAGAGCTTTCGCTAATCATTGAGAAGGAGGGAACACTCACCTAATCACCTCCGTCCCCCGTAAAAAAAAATTTCGGAAAAGTCTTAACAGACCTGAGTCCCAGGCTATTGTATGTCTATAGAGATAGTGTTATACCTCTGGCTACCAAAAGATGTTTGTTAACTGTTAAGACTGTTAGCTACCTATATAACCCAAAGTATCGCAAACAGATCAATCGACAGCTGTGTAGATACCACTAGACCCGGTCTGGCAGCAGCAGATAGATAGATAGATAGATAGATAGATAGATAGATAGATAGATATAGATAGATAGATAGATAGATAGATAGATAGATAGATAGATAGATAGATAGATAGATAGATAGATAGATAGATAGATAGATAGATAGATAGATAGATAGATAGATAGATAGATAGATAGATAGATAGATAGATAGATAGATAAATAGATAGATAGATAGATAGATAGATAGATAGATAGATAGATAGATAGATAGATAGATAGATAGATAGATAGATAGATAGATAGATAGATAGATAGATAGATAGATAGATAGATAGATAGATAGATAGATAGATAGATAGATAGATAGATAGATAGATAGATAGATAGATAGATAGATAGATAGATAGATAGATAGATAGATAGATAGATAGATAGATAGATAGATAAATGCTTCTCTCTTACTGTCAGGTATCAAATAGAGACAGTAAGGATGCTTGTTATACAAAAGTAATCAGTCGAGCCCGAGAGTAAGACTGGTAACAACCAGAGTGTAAGGGAGCGATGAAGGGATAGATGGGAAAACAGCATGTGTGTATGGTGGTGTGGATAGGCGAGTGTGTCCTGGATAGATGGGTGGGTAGATGAATGGATGGAATGGTGGATGACTGTATTAGTGGATGAATGGAATGGTAGATGGATGGATGGGTGGGTAGATGAATGGATGGAATGATGGATGACTGTATTAGTGGATGAATGGTATCGTAGATGGATGGATTGATCGATCAAATATGAGATGAGGTAAAAACATGAGTCTAGTAACACATTGCTTCTCTCTTACTGTCCGCTATCAAATAGAGACAGTAAGGGTGATTTTTATACAAAGTATTGGTAGAGCCCAAGTGTAAGGCTGGTAACAGCCAGAATGGAAGAAAGCGGTGAAAAATAGCATTGAGTGGATGGTGAGATAAATGGTGTGGGTAGATGAATGGGCGGGACGATGGTAACGTTCGTAGATAGATGCAATGGTAGATGGATGGATGGATCTGCCTATATGTATGCTGATATATTAAAATAGGTTTGTTGCTTTGTTTTAGTATCCAGAAGCCATGAGTTGTTAATCCTTAGGCTCGGTATTATGGATATCGCAACCCTTCGGCCTTGATTCCATTTTAAATACCGTAAAGCTAGGAGAAATGTGGCTTTTATGCCTACTACCGGACCACATGGAGTTCGTCACCCGCTCACCGCGCAATCCGGTTTAGCCAACTACGCTAGAGAGCCGGGGATTTAAACAGGTCCAAACAAGGGTCTCATACTGTGATGCTTCTCTCTTACTGTCATCAAGCAAGTAAAGACAGTAAGGGTGATTGTTTTTTAAAGTATCAATCGAGCCCACGCGCAACAACATCGTGTTGCCTGAGATACCTGCTGAGTAGGTAGCCGAGACTAGTGATGGATTGTAGATCGGGTATGTGTGCAAAGAAACGTGGGGAGCGATGAATGGATGGACACATCGAATAATTGGCTGAGTGGATTGGGATGAATGAATGATATATGGGTGGACGAGAGGATGGATGGGTAGATGGAAGGATATATAGATGGATGGGTCTGAATGTATGTTAATCTGACATCGCGTGAACAAGGGTCTAGTGATGCAGTGCTTCTATCTGACTGTCAGATGTCACACAGAGACAGTAAGGATGACTGTTATACCCAATATCTGTCGAGTCAGAAGTGCATACCCCCAATGTGTACACATACTTACCCTCTCGGTAGTCAAAACTAGATATGTACACTGTATAGGAGGAGTGCGTTCCAACACTATCACGAAGTTGTTCCACATTAGGACAGTGCATCCATATGTAACGAGGAAAAATGAATGGATGAATGAAAGTTTGTATGAATAGGGGAGAGAACAGAGAAGAAGATAGAGAACGAGAGAGGGGGCGGGGAGGTAGGGGAGAAACAAAACAGAAAGGGGGAGAGGAAGGGGAGAAGAGTAAGGAGAGGGAAGACCAGAGAAAACTTGGTATATACCTAGAGAGAGAGAGAGACGGAGAGAGAGAGGGAGAGAGAGAGAGTGAGAGAGAGAGAGATAGAGAGAGAGAGATTAGTATGCAAGTATATTATGTAGTGTCAAGCAACCAGCAACATAATCTGTCGAGACCTAGGGGATAACCCTCATGCTATGTAACTGGAATATCATGACAGTCAGAAACTAACGTGGGATGGGCGTGGGTGTAGTGGGGAGGGGGAGGGGGATAAGGGTGCGTTACCGGGACACTGGTAATTTATACGAAGCTATGTTGGGTGTTAAGGCCTAGTGGTGAGAGGTTAACCCATCAAATATATAAGTCGGTTTTCCAAAGTTTTTCCGATGGCTGAACATTGGTTGTTTTATTTATTTTTTTTTGCTTGTTTTGTTTTGTTATTTTTGTGTGTGTTGTTTCGCTTAATTTGTTAGTGAGGTTGTTCGTAATTTTGATTTTTTGTTACTGATTTCCCAGCTGCGGGCCATAGACATTTTGTTCTTTTTTTTTGTTTACTAGCAATGTATGAGGGTGGCGAAGTTCTTTGAAAGCATTGATTTTTAAATTTCTGAACGTTGAATTGTTGGATTGATGATAAGCATTTGAAGAGACAGATGTTGTTGGGAGCGGCGGTTTTGCAGATTTGTTGATTTACTCAGGATACGCCACTTTATTTTAATGTTTTTGATTTTGTTTGGCCATGTGGTCCTGTGAAAGTTGTTATATTTTTGGCTTTTTCTTATTTGTTGTGTTATTTGTTTTTTCTTTTTTTTTTTCTATCTTTTTGATTTTTATTTTGTTGTTATTCTTTGTTTTTTTTTGTTTTTTTTTGTTTCTTTTCCTTGTTTTTTTGTATTTTCGTTGAAGTTTTTTTCAACGAGTTTTCTTTTTGTGTTTATGTTTTGTTTCCCTTTTTTTTCTTGTTTTTTTTTGTTTTTTTTTTCTTGTTTTTGATAAATTTTGATTTTTTTTTTCTTGTTGTTTTTTCAATTCTTATGTTTTGATGTTTCTTCCTTGTTGATTTTTTCTTTTTTTTTGTTTTTTTTCTTCTTTAATATTCCCTTGTTTCTTGTTCTTGTTCTTCTTTTTTTTTTTTTTATTATTCTTTTTCTTTTTTTTATTGGTTTTTTTGTTCTTCTTCTTCTTTTTTTTGTTAGTTGTTTTTTTTCTCTTTGTTTTTTTTCTATTTTTGTTCTACTTGCTTTTTTTTTTTTCTTAGTTTTGTTTTTTTGTCTTTTTTGAGTATTCTTCTTTTTTTTTGATGTTTTTCTTTTTTTTTTTCTTTTTTCTGCTTCTTTTTCTTCTTTTTTTGTTTGTTTGAACCAGGACATCAAAGTGTTTTATGTTTTTATACAGTCGAGGACACATTTTGTAAATTGTTGAACCCACCATACGATGTTCTGATGTTATTATCTGTTTTAGATTTGTGTGACCCAGCCTGAAATGATGAGTGGGTTTCAGAGTTCAGTTATCACAATTTTAGACAACTGCACATTGGTCATTATTCTGATTAATGCATTCCATTGTTGCTTTTACCTTGCCACTGTTTTTTTTTTTTCAAAATACTTTTTGTTTTTTTTTTTTTTGAAGTTGGTTTATCGTATCTCTTACCATAGGTTTATTTTTGTGTGTATATTTTTGTTTTCACCAAGCTTTACTTTTTTTGTTATTTATTTGTGTTTTTTTAGATGTTTATGTTTTTTTAAATTGTGCGTTTATTTTTTACAGCTTTTTTTGTTTATTTTTTTGTTTGAAGCAGTTTTTTGTTTCCTGTGGGTTAGAGGTCTAGGGTTCGGGTTTTTTATGGAGTCGGAAAGTTTTCAACGATGACCCGTTGGGCCTCAGGTCGACCTTGTCTGAGTGGGTTTCAGTTTTTTTTTTTTGAGTTTTGGTTTTATTTTTTATGCTTTTTTTTTTGTTTTGTTTTATTTTTTTTTTATTTGTGTTTTTTTTATTTTTTTTATTTAGTTTTTTTTTTTTTTGATAGAATATTTTTTTGAAAATGGTTTTTTTTTTTTTTTTATATTTTTTTTTTTTTTGGTTTTTTTTTGTTGTTTTTTATTTTTTTTTTTTACCGCGTTTTCGAAACCCACTTTATTTTTTTTTTTTTTTGTTTGTTGTGTTTTGATGATGGTTTTGTTATTCGCAGGTATTGTGTATGAAGGTTTAAATTTTGTTTTTTTGTTTTTTTTATGTTTTGGTTTTTTAAAGACAGCCGGCGTTTCTTGATTTTTTTGTTTACCCACAGAGTGATGATGTTTTTTAAAAATATTTCTTTGTTTTTTTATTTGTTTTTATTTTTTTGATTTTCGTTTTTTTTTTTTGTGTGTACTTTGATTTTTTTTTACTTGTTTATATGTTTATCTAGTTGATTGTTTTTGATTCTGTTATCTTTACTTTTTTTTTTTTTTTTTTTTTTATCTGTGTTTATTTATTTTTTGTGTTTATCTCTGTTCTCTCGTCTATATTATATATATTGTATATAATTTGTATATATTATATATCTTTTTGATGTATTTTTTTAATTGTTTTTCTTGATGTTTGGGATATGTTGTTTTTTTTTGTCTGTCCTATCATTTTTTTTTTTTATTTTGATTTTCAGAATTGTATTTTTTTTTCTTTTTGATTTTCTTGTGTTTTGTGTCTTGGTCTCTTCGTTTATTTGTTTTTATTTTTTTTTGTTTTGTTCTGATTTTGTTTTTTTGTTTTTTATTTTGTTTTTTTTGGTTTTGTTTTTTTCTTTTTATATCTTTTTTTTTTTTGATGTTTGTTTTGTTGATTTTTTTTTTTTATTTTGTGATCTGAAGATTTTTTTTTTTGTTATTTTTTTTATTTTTTTTTTTTTTTTTTGTTTTTTTTTTGTTTGATTTATTGTTTTTTTTTTATTTTTTTTGTTTTTTTTTGTTTTTTTTTTTTTTTTTTTGAGTGTTTTGATCTTTTTTCTTTTTTTTTTTAGTGAGTTGTGTTTTTTTTTTGTATTATTGTGTTTTGTTTTTGTTTTTGTTTGTTTTATGATTTAGTTTGTTGTGGATGCCTGTATTACGTATGTATTATGTATGCTTGTATGTATGTATGATGTATGTAGTATGTAGTATTTTGTAGTATGTATTATGTTGTATGATATGATGTATGTTATTTTTTGT
>CAJHNH020005359.1:7500-10000 GCA_905116865.2 Candidula unifasciata
CTCTCTCTATCTCTCTCTCTCTCTCTCTCTCTCTCTCTCTCTCTCTCTCTCTCTCTCTCTCTCTCTCTCTCTCTTCCACTGCCCCCTTCCCCCTTTTTCAAATACATAGTTATCCTACAGCGTTTTTGTAAGTCGAAGGGAAAGCCACTACGGATAAAAAAACTACTGACGACACACATGCAAAAGAACTATCAATTGATTGGGTGAACCCCAAGGTATTCTTGTGTGCAATTTGAACAATTTCATTTACTTCAATACAAAGATTATGAATGTCAAAATTATGACACAATTAAATTCCTTTCAATGTTTTTTTTTTAGGTAGTAAATCTTGAGTCATCAGATAACTCTGTGTTGTTGTTGCTTTACAGTAAATTGATGTGTGTGTGAGTGTGTGTGTGTGTGCGTACGTATAAGTGTCTGTCTGTGCGTGTATATATGCTGGCAAGTAGGAAGCCAAAGTAGCTATGTGTTTGCCTCCAGTGCCGTATTCCAATGAGCAGACGGGCGCAGAGTTAGAACAGAGAAATACATCAGAGAAACTTTACAATGATAGGGTGTGCCAGTGTTCCAATGGGACCAAAACAGCGCTACACAAAACTTTATATCACTCAAATCGGAGTGATAGGAACGACAGAAACAGAAAAATGATAAAATGCACAGGCAGAGATGTTTAGAGGAGAGAGATACACACAAACAGAGATCTGTAAACACATACATACATACATACATATATACATACATACATACATACATACATACATACATACATACATACATACATACATACATACATACATACATACATACATACATACATACATACATACATACATACATACATACATACATACATACATACATACATACATACATACATACATACATACATACATACATACATACATACATACATACATACATACATACATACATACATACATACATACATACATACATACATACATACATACATACATATACATACATACATACATACATACATACATACATACATACATACATACATACATACATACATACATACATACATACATACATACATACATACATACATACATACATACATACATACATACATACATACATACATACATACATACATACATACATACATACATACATACATACATACATACATACATACGTACGTACGTACGTACGTACGTACGTACGTACATACATACATACATACATACATACGTACATACATACATACATACATACGTACGTACGTACGTACGTACGTACGTACGTACGTACGTACGTACATACATACATACATACATACATACATACATACATACATACATACATACATACATACATACATACATACATACATACGTACGTACGTACGTACGTACGTACCTACATACATACATACATACATACATACATACATACATACATACATACATACATACATACATACATACATACATACATACATACATACATACATACATACATACATACATACATACATACATACATACATACATACATACATACATACATACATACATACATACATACATACATACATACATACATACATACATACATACATACATACATACATACATACATACATACATACATACATACATACATACATACATACATACATACATACATACATACATACATACATACATACATACATACATACATACATACATACATACATACATACATACATACATACATACATACATACATACATACATACATACATACATACATACATACATACATACATACATACATACATACATACATACATACATACATACATACATACATACATACATACATACATACATACATACATACATACATACATACATACATACATACATACATACATACATACATACATAGTTAGTTATTCCTCTTGTGCCAAAGATGGCGCATAGGGCAGAGGTCATAGCTTTCCACGTCTGTCGGTTCTTTGCCACTTGATGTAGGTCTTGAGTGCGACTGAGACCTATGGTTGAGCTCTCCCTTGTGATGGTTCTACGGAGAGTTTCTTTTGGTCTTCCCTGTTTTCTTTTACCCTCTGGTGACCATATGAAGGCTTGGTGGGGAAGTCTCTGTATGTCCATTCTGAGTACGTGACCGATGTAATTCCAGCGACGTATTCTAATAAAATCAGACACATATTTTTGTTTTGTTTCCTGTCTTATAGATGTATTGGACCTAAAGTCCGACCAGTGAACATTCAATAGCTTTCGGAGGCATCTATTCTCGAAAGCGACTAGTTTCTTATCGATTGATACTGATGATTTCCAACTCTCACAACCATAAGTTAGCACTGGGATCACACAGGAATTGAAGACCTTAAGTTTCGTGTTGTTGCTGAGTGATCTTGACTTCCAAATGTTTGACAGTTTGTTAAAGGCACTTGATGCTAACGCGATTCGAGTCGTTATTTCTGATGTTGTATCTCCCGCAGAGGTTATCTTGCTCCCTAAGT
>CAJHNH020005359.1:15000-22413 GCA_905116865.2 Candidula unifasciata
TTTATCTCAGTCAGCAATGTTTTTCTTGAACTTTAAAGCGTTGAAGTAACGTATACATATCGACAATAATAAGTTAGTTGGGTATCCTTAACAACGGGCATGTCAAATTGGCGGCCCGTCGGCCCGCGTCTCTTTGCAAGCATACATGCCCGCACAAATGAAAATAAAAGGTCTGCAATAATTTGAGTTAGTTCCACGATAATCTCCGTAGCCAAACTAGGTCATGTTTCATTGGTACTTTTTTTAAAGACTCGTCTGCTGTCCAGGGGGTTACGGCTATGTTGTTTCCTTTCTGGCTTGTCTTGCATTTACTTTTTTCTTCTGAGAAAGAGAATGCCTGTGACAAAAGTTCAGTACTCTCTAGGGGAGTTGTCGGTTAGACCCATTTTCGAAATGTTTTGTAGTCTTAAAAGCACTGGCGTGCTTAAATATAAAACACGCGATATCAAGGACATTGCCGAACACCATTTTAGCAGTGTGCGAAGGTCAGGTAACTGGAAGTGGACTAATCAGAAGTGAGCTAGTGTGTAACATGGGAAGATTAACGTGGAACTGACAATAATTTGTGTCAAATGACTCTAACTGGTTGTCGTGTGTGGCCCTCGTGACCCCACAAGTTGACCCATATAGATCTCAGAGGAGCCTCAGTTGGATATGCCTGATTTAAAGGATGTCGCAGAACCAACACCATCATACTTATTACTTGCTTGGTTTAGTTTTGGTAGACAATTACTAGACGTTCGGTATTTTCTGTTACCCTGCCTGGTCGGCTCTCTGAATTACTGTCAACATTAACCCACTGATAAATTCTTAGAGAAACAAAAACTAAAATGTTTGGGTCAACTAAAGGAAATAAACCGACAGTGCCTGTAGTGAGATCGTACAATATGAAAACATCACACAATAGAGAAACAACAAGAGGGGGTGAGGCACTTAGAAAAACGTGGATTAAATGGGTGACTGACAACCTAAGACTTCACAACAGCGAGGTATATCAAGCCACTGAGCGCTTTCTATCTCGGCTAGCTCTCGTCTGTTAAACTACATCTGTTTGCGACATGAGCAGCTACCGTGTTTTTTTTAAAGAGAGATAGAAAGAAAAAAGGAGTATAAACGGGAGAGTGCTCGTCTGTGTACTTCGTCCCGTGAAGTTCCCAGAGGCTTTGTTATTCATTCCATCTGCCTTTTACATCAGGGCTGAGGGATCTTCAGTGTGATGGTTAAAAAGCAGAATGTGAGATTGGCTGCCGCTGCTTCTCTTAGCGACTGTATGTTCTTTCTTTACGTCCCCTTTTACCCTTTTGGGTATCGAGGGAGATATGAGATGGGTCGGAAGAATCTCAGCACATAGCACAGGCTCTGTAGCACCAGCGAGGATCCTGAAATACTTCGATAGATTTTTTACTCGCCGTTAGGCTATTCGTTGCGATTTCCAACTGCCAAATAATTTTTTTTTACGTGCGCAACAATGCACACTGGCGTCCGATTTCACTACCCAGACACCAGAGGGAATTACTAAAAGTCTAAGTCTATGTGAAAAATTCCCAACACTTTTCGGAGATTAAACCCGGAACCTTTAGCACTCGAGGCGGACACCATGCCTTGAGACCACGCAGCCCTGGGGGAGATATAAGGTCCTGAACAGTACAGTACAGGAGAGTCTAGGTTAGGTTAGTTGCGTATCCTTTACAGGACGTTGCAGAACCAACCCCAGCAGCCCCTGGCTGTTTTGTGGTTTCTCTAGGCAAATTTACGTCCAGTAATTTGCCATTGCTTTCTGGACGGTTGGCCGCCTGATACCACTGTCGAAACCAACGCAAGGCGCATTGCCCGCAGCTGGGACCGAACCCGGCACCCCGGCATTACGAAGCGTTCGCATCGACTTAGCCACAGAGCTGACACAGAACAGTATACTTGTTGTTAAGGTGGAAGCGGTGCATGTGTTAAGGTGGAAGCGGTGCATGTGTTAAGGTGGAAGCGGTGCATGTGTTAAGGTGGAAGCGGTGCATGTGTTAAGGTGGAAGCGGTGCATGTGTTAAGGTGGAAGCGGTGCATGTGTTAAGGTGGAAGCGGTGCATGTGTTAAGGTGGAAGCGGTGCATGTGTTAAGGTGGAAGCGGTGCATGTGTTAAGGTGGAAGAGTTGCATGCTATGTGAGATAAAGTTGACAGTGCAACATAACTGACATAGTGTCATTTACTGGACAGACTGATCCGCTGGGGCGTGAGCAGAAAGTCTACACTAATTTAAAATAGCAAGGGAAAAGACATGCCTACTTTTAATCACGTAATAAGTGGCCCCATCTTTATGGGAACTTGTTATTGGTTGTTCAGGAAGGGGACAGAACAAGTATGGTAATCTCTCGAGTACAGTGATGCACGAAATTCAAAGCTCCAGCTTTATCCTCAAAGGTTCTAGACACATCGTCCTCGGTAACCGAAACACTAAGGCCCAACTCAGGGCCCTAATTCTTTCAGTCCGATAATGTATTAGCTAATGTCCAAGGGATAAATGAATGGCAATACTAAACTCAGGGGTATACTAATTCCAGAGGGGCCAAATATACAACCCTTGCAGGAAAACAATAAGTGGCCAGAGAGTCCCTCGTTCAGCATAAGATGTGAAAACATACAAAACAAGTTGACTGGCTCACGTAATATTATATAGGAAGAACTCCACAGGGGAGCATGTACAGCAGGAGCCTACCGATCATCAGTAGAAGATCCCTCGTCGACAATTGTTTTGACCTATTACCTCCTAGACAACTTCTGAGGGTGAGCCGACCTGGTCATGACTCCCATGCCTTCTCCTGCTGCACTTTACTGATGTTCTTAGACAGGGACAAGACAAAATGGTGACTGTGAGATTCGAAGTTAAATATATTTATTGTTGCTACAGTAGCCCGTTAGATCAGCCGACTACCTTAACGACCAAGTGACAAGCTTACGCTTGGTTCATCGGATACATGTTGGACTTTTGCAATCGGCAGAGGGACACTGGCAGATATTTCAGACACATTAGCTTTTTAAGGGAAAAGACGTTCTTTTCCACTAGAGGTCTGGACCAGACTACCGAGGCCCATCCCCCACGACGTTCCGTTTTGTCCAGAGCCAGCTTCGTCCAGTTGTTTTAGTGATCGTTTGCGCTCGGTTTTTTGCAAGCCTAGCTGCTTTAGCACATAGTACATGATAGTGGAGATAAGACCTCTTGCGCCTACCTCGATGGCGAAAATGTGTACTACGTACGCTTCGTCTCTTCTCAGACCGGCCACACGATAACTGTAATTCTCGAGCTTATTCATGTCATATCGGCTCTCATCTATTCGCTACTTATACTGCACAGGTCAGCTCAATTTGGATGAGCTGGCGCTGCTCTGCAGAGTGTAGGACTATGTCAGGCCGCAGGCCGGTCTTCTGGATTAACTCTGACAGCCAGTAAAAATCCCCTCGCTCAGTCAAGTATCGATGGCGCTTATGCGACCTTGTTGAATTTACCTTTATAAATCTGCCCAGGATTGAGGAAGCGCATGGGAGTAACGGTAGGACTGGTACTCGCGTTGGCCCTTATCCTGGTTTGGTCAACAATTCTTTTAGGACTCTATTATGGCGCCAAGTGTACCTACCCTGGCCTGTTTAGCTCTTCACAGTGGGCATGTCGGGTCGGTAGTCGCATGCCACCTTACCATGTAGACGCCAGAATGTAACACATCGTACGCAGATCTTACGACAAAGCTAAGCCGCAGGGATGCCATTCGCCAGACTTCATCCGGTGGAAATATTCGTGACGAGGGCTCTCGGGGTGGATCCACTGGCCTTGCTGCTACTGCTGGGCTGCTTTTTGGCCCCGAGTCTCGCTTTCGGCGTATATTATCTGCTGTATTGTGTCCCTAAACCGTGTTTGCGTGTCACCTAGGGACTTTTTTTTAATTTTATCGTTCATTTTCACCCAATGTGTACCCTCCAGCTTTAACCACGACACCATATCGCTTGCAGGTGCAAACTTGATCCTCGATCGCACTTCGTCGGAAATCACAAACGTGCGCCTCCGTAATCGACGTTTTGTGCCACTCTAGTGGAGTGAGATTCACCTAGCCCGTCGTTCTCTGACGACTCATTAACTACAGGAGTAGCTATGCGCCGACGCTTACTGCGTGACGCACACTAGCATATCCTTCTGACATGAGTTCTTAGACCATGCAACCGCGTGGAGCTTTTTTCACAAGTACATTGCCAACCCGGACCATGGGCATAAATCTCGGTCTGGGAGCTAGCGGGGTCGTTATCATTTGTATCAATCCGGTTGGGTACATTATTCTCCCTCTCTCTCGATGGACCCTGAGGGCATCATTCATTATTAGTTTGCAAAGTCTAAGGTATTATACTGTGTTCCCCCGTGTGGGTTCCGGGGCCCTATTGTGAGGAAAACAAGAATAGACCCACTGCCTCCCCAAAAGCATGTCGTAAGAGTCGACTACCTGGGGAGCTTCCTTTGAAGTCGGAGTGCATCTGCCTGAGAGGCAAGGAACCAGCAGTCTACATTCAATTGAATCAGATCTGTAAAACTGATGCACACGCAAAACTCAGGTTCTGGAGCAGGACTGCAGTCCAGAAGTGGACGAACAACCAAAACTTTACGCCAGAGTGTACAGCTGGTGAACGCGAAGAAGAATACTGTGTTAAGGGTGATCGGCCCGGTCCACAGTCAACCCTCTGTTTCCTGGGAGCAAGTATACCCCGTCACGCATTGTGCTATTGTTTGGGATAGAAAGAGTTAAGTGCGCAAGGCAAATGGCTTAACCACTTTAGTTTTACCCTTAAAACCACGCTCCCCCTAACCCCCCCCCCCCCCCCCCCCAATTTATTATCCCATTGGTAACCTAAAGCACCAATTATACCTATCAGTACTTTTCTTTGCATTAGTTCCGGAGCGCCATTGAGGTATACAGGTAAACAACTGCTCCCTAACAACGTGTTAGTTAGTTGTGTATCCTATGTAAAACTTTTGCAGATCCAGCCCCAGTATTTTTGGCTGCTGGGTTTTCTAGCCAAATTAACTTTCAGTAGTTTGTCATTGCTTACTGAACGGTCCACTCTAGATACCATTGTCGAAACCAACGCTTTCGCAGGCTGTGGCCTAATCGCTTGCAGCTGGGATTTAACTCGGCACCGCGGTATTACAAAGCATGTTCACAATGCCTACACCACAGAGGCCGACACAAGTCGCGAAAGGCGACTAATTAGGCGTTTTCCTAAACTGCTTGTGGTGGACGAAAGCCTAGCTGCAAACTACAACTTCATATCAAGTCGCTAAAGGGGGAACATTGAAGACGTGTCCTAACACCACTAAATACCACTGCTGAGACATCTACAATAACTTAATAGCTGTTATAATAGAAACATTTCCACACAACACTATAATCGTTCCTTGTCATAAGCAGAAGGAGAAATATTATCCCAAGATTAACACGTCTCCCGCAATGATTAAAATTGTTTAGCAACCCATTTTTTTTTTCTCTCAAGTTCCAGTCCCATCTTAGTTTCATGTTGTTGTTTTTTTTTTCTAAGGATTTTGACCGGTGAGCGTCACTAGATCAAAATAAATAACCTTTGTCGCTGCATTTGGGTCAGGCATATGTGCTGGACTCATATTGTAGAGACAACTAGATTTATGTGCCCGCCCTATCCCGGAAGAGTGAAAGGAAGTCTTATTCTTCCGTCCTCTACCTCATTTTGGTCTCAACCGCTGCCCTACATGTAGGCCTAGTGGAAATAGGGGTCGGATTAAAACCTTATTTTTAAAACCCCGTCTTCTACTTCATCATGGTCTCCACCGCTGTATCTATAGTTGTTACCTCTAAGTGCTCCTGATGCATCCCTGATAATACTAACATCAGTATTTAACAGTAAGGGATATATAGAAATGTATTGTTTCAGATACATAAAGATATGTGGTTTCAAGGAAGATAACAGTAAGGGATATATAGAAATGTATTGTTTCAGATACATAAAGATATGTGGTTTCAAGGAAGATAACAGTAAAAAAATATTTTTTTTTTCAAATTACATTTTCAATAGAAGTATTTGGGAAAATATTCAGAGGGATGTAACTCCAGCTAAAAATATACTTTTACTGATTGTTGCAAAAAATAATGAAAAGCACAAAAACCTTGGCCGCCAGTGTGACTGTCAAATTAAACATTGTAGTCGTAATGGCACAAGAACATGTGCAACCGGTGTATTGGTCACTGTTTGGGAGGAGTTAGCACTTCATTAATAATAAACAAACGCAATACAGAAAGGGTTTCTGATGTATAGTATAGGTTTGACGATCGATGTATGATGTGGTTAACACCCCGCCCCCTTTCTACCCAGGTCGTCTTCACTTCTCAAGATATTTCCTAGCACGCATTTATGCTTGGCCTGTACAAATTATTTGCAACAATAAATCTTTAAAACGATTCAAACCAAATGCCTTCGGGCAAGCTGCTAACCTTTGCCCCACAACTGTTCCTCATCCTGCACTTAAGAAGGTCCAGTCTGTTTTGTCATCTAATGTAGCAGATCAATATGAGTTCCTTTATCAACTGTAGCAGATCATCCTAGTTCTATCACCTGTTTTAGCAGACCTACCTGTTCTTTTATCTTCTTTAGACAGATATTGCTCCATTCACTACTTTGGCAGTCCCATCTTGTTCTATCATATACTGTAGCAGACCCATCGTATGCTATTATCTACACAAACAGACCCACCGTGAGCTATCATCTACACAAATAGACCCATCGGTTGCTATAATCTACTGAAACAAACCCATCGTAATCTATCATCAAATGTAGCAGACTCACCTTTCTTCTATCACTTACTGTAGCAGACCTACCGCATTCTATCATCTACTAAAACAGACCCACTTTATTCTATCATCTCCTGAAGCAGACCCGCCGTATTCTATTATTTACTGAAACAGATCTACCCAGTTCTATCATCTACTGTAGCAGACACACCGTATTCTATCATCTACTGTAGCAGACCCGCCGTATTCTATCATTTACTGAAACAGATCTACCCTATTCTATCATCTACTGTATCAGACACACCGTATTCTATCATCTATTGCAGTACACCCACCGTATTCTATGATCTACTGAAACAGACCCACCGTATTCTATTATCTACTGTAGCAGACATACCGTATTCTATCATCTGTTGCAGTACATCCACCGTATTCTATCATCTAATGAAACAGACCCGCCGTATTCTATCATCTAATGAAAAAGATCCACAGTATTCTATCATCTGCTGAAACAGACCCACTTTTTTCTATCATCTACTGAAACAGACACACCGTATTCTATCATCTATTGCAGTACACCCACCGTATTCTATCATCTACTGAAACAGACCCACCGTATTCTATCAT
>CAJHNH020005360.1:0-22402 GCA_905116865.2 Candidula unifasciata
CTTTGTCTGGGAGAAGGACTGGTAACCATTTAAATCAATTTGGTTTAAAGTAATATTAGGGTAAAGGGCAGAGTAAATATAATCCTCTCTCTTTAGAACCAGAAGAACTTATTACAAGTACTAACTTCTGGAATCACTGAGATCGTCTCGTGACAGTCCCTATAGTTAACTTTGACCTTCCTGCAGGTGTTATCCCTGTTACCAGTTCATCATACAGGAGGATCCCTTGAAATGCGACCGTCCTCCATGCGACAGATATGTCCCAACCAGCCCATGCATATTTGCTTTTTCTGGAAGCATGCATCTGAAAGCAGTAAGGGACGTTCCAATTCATTGTCGATTATGCCAAAGGGGCCCTGGAAGTTAGAGGTTTAGGCTTCTGCAGCCTTTAGAACGTTATGCCACAGATGTGAAAGTCCACTATGAAGGCTGTGGTGTGACGCCTATAATGCATTGTTTTCTACAACATGGTTTACACTCGGTCTGACCAATTCGTGCTCTGTCCTCTGATGCAGCAGCCATTTATCACTGTCTCAACGTACCCAACAGGAGCTGATTGGCGTATCTTCTATCTTTGTCCCGCAGTCGGTTTTTGCTTGCCCTGTCCTCGTTTAATACCCATTTCCAACTGGTGGCTCGTCTTACCACAAAGAATAGGACACCAGATAAGACAGCCAAGGAACCTTTCTTTATACAGTAAGTCTTCGGGCAGCTGACAAAGGATCAGGTTTGGAATGTTTGTTAATCAACTGGAATTGTCGGCTCGTCTTTTCTCCTTTGTGTCACTGGCATGCAGCGTATGTGTCCCCTGTCCGTACTACTTTTCCCTCTAACTACTTACTGCACACACAGCCAGTATGCCCCCCCCCCCTTTGGCCACCCAACAAGCATGTCGTAAAAGTCGACTAAATGGGAGCTTTCTTTAACGTCATTGTGCATCACCCTGAGAGGCAAGGAATAAACAGTCTGCACACAAATAAGCAAGATCTGTAAAGCGGATGCAAACTCCAGAAATGGACGAACAACAAGGTCTTTCCTTGCCACACCTATTAGTTAAAATCCCTGACAAAGAATTTTTGGGTACGACTCACGAAAGTCACGCCATCTTGTCGGCTGCGTGATTTCGTAGGACATTTCCCGGGAAATTCCTATAGTCTATGGGTGTCATGTGTTATTTGTTTTGAGTTTCAAGCACATTAACGCGACCTACTTTTCGCCACAGGGTGTATAGACGGGTAAGGAAGGCCTCTCATAGCACCCAGACAACATAGTACAGCCCGTGGGAACGGCCACGAAATCTCGCGCAAGTAGGATATGGGTGGACTTTCGTGATAAGTGCCTATTTTGGTTTGGTTGTTATTTGTCTGCGGTAGATATAGGTTAATCTTTCTTGTCAAAGAGCTATGACCTGCATTAATTCACCTGTCAGCTTTTACTGACATGTAAAAGGGATAATTATTTCCATTCTGTCAACAAGGTTGGGGTTAAGGTTCTTGGCCGATATGAAAGAGGGCAATACGATTCATATTAATGTGTATTTTTCCTTCACTCATTGCCCAGATAGAAATAATTTAAACCCATTATCAAAGAAACTGATCGTCAACAACCATTTCCTGCCAGTCTTTGATGATACCTGTGGCCGCACACAAAATTAACAACATTATTATGTTCGCAAACTAGATCCAGTCAACCGTGACGGTCATGAGCGTCTAATCTAACTGGTTGTGACCGGTAGACGGCGGAATTCCATGTATTTTAATTCAGAAGTTGCAGAATTTAGAATAAACACATTTCCCGGACGTTAATGCCTTTCCAGCTGCTGATAAATAATTAAAAGGAAAAAGTCTAGGCAGTTTCAAAATTCAAATTTTATCCCCCCCCCCCCCCGGACCTCGCCAACTATATGGTTTTCAAATCCCCTTCAACACTCACATAATCATCACCTTGTGGGACGCAATTTTTCGTTATTTGAAGCCCTACTTCGGCTCTTGCCAGGGACCCCAATATAGCCCGACCATCAATATGATCTTGAGGCTCAAACCGGTTTATGGGACCTCTCCATGGGTGATGCTCATCCACATGGTGGCACTTTGTGTCATCGGGTGATTATCGCTGGTGTGATGTCCTGGTGGGGTAAAAGAAGATAAAAGAGATAGATTGTTTAAACCCTCAAACCTCCTTACCCACACAGGACTGCAAGTTTAATCTGGCTCGTGTGCCTGCTACTTCGGTGTCTGTTGCTTAGGCGTTGCGAGATAGCTTCGTAATGCGGGGGTGCCGGGTTCGATCCCAGCTGCGGGCCTTGCGCCTTGCGTTGGTTATGACAGTGGTATCGAGGGGCCGACCGTTCAAGCGCAATGCCAAACTACTGAACGTATATTTGCCTAGAAAAACCACAAAAGCAAAAAAAAAAAAAAAAAAAAAAAAAAAAAAAAAAAATGCTGGGGTTGGTTCTGCGACGTCCTGTAAAGGATACGCAACTAACTAGTGGTCGCTACGGGTGTCCCACTTATAACCTCTCTGGAGGTTGCATGGGGTATCTGAGATCTGCCTTGATGAGCTGCCTTGATGAGCTGCCTTGATGATCTGCCAACTACGGCTATTTCCTTGTCTTCACTGCACGGGGTTATATCCCATGGCTCTGTTTTCTGGCTATTTCCTTGTCTTCACTGCACGGGGTTATATCCCATGGCTCTGTTTTCCTTCACAGAACAGCTAGTCGCTTGCCGAGCCCAAAGAATGAACCCCATAACTTCAGCCTCGATCACATGAATCTCAGTCAAAACTGCACCCTTGAATCGAACTATGCAGTCCGGGAAACGAACCTACGCTCTATGGATTGATCAGTTTGTGCCCTCCGGGCTGTTACCTAAAGGTTAACCATACCACCCTGTGATTTTAAAATCTCTAGCTGGAAGACAGACATACAAAGTAGATCCCAGATACCCCGTTCAACCTCAGCTAGGGCACACGTATCAGTTACACCAGCCAGGTGTAACCTTGCAGACCTATCTAAGCAAGGACAACGAACCTACTGGTGAGTGGGGGTGGGGAGGGAGGGTATCGTTACGTTTGACCTGCATTTCCTAAGCGGGAGGTTTAGTTATAATTGTGACTTGGTTATGTGCTACATATAAAATGGTTTAACATTGCAACCACCACGTGCCTCAAAAAAAAAAAACTCCTGCAGTGTTGATGCGATCAATAGAGACAGACCCAAATAATGTCCCTACTGTCGACGAAGTCGTCCACTAGCGAACTAGTTGGCGAGAATGGGCTGACGTCGAACGAACCTACGACCGTACAGCTGATTTAAGTATTTCTTTTCCGCTGAATCCAGTCTACCGCCAGAGAGCGGACAGTACCCACTCTGGGAACCATTTCTTTGAATTTCATTCACACATCAGCGTTGAGAAATAACCAGAAAAAAAATACATGCAGACATTTGGAAACGGAGACTCCAGGAACGCCCACCCGGTGAGCACAAGCAACTGTTGTGAGATAGCAAGCACACAGTAACATGTTGCTGAGTTGGAATGAGGCCACACGTAACTTGCTTTAAAAAGACACTACTCCACACACGTAAACAAGAGGGTATCCGGTGCGGGAGCCTGCGTCACTGCAGGTTTTCTAAACATGGAAATTACCGTATTTGATAAAATAATTTGTAAAAGTAGAGACAAGGAAAAATTGCATCGCATTTGCATATCTGAGATATGGTGCAAGGCTTTTTTAAGCTTTATGAGGTTTTGAACAACGGATCAATATCATGCACACGAGTGTAACCCATAAGTGCTGCGTTCTTCTTCTAACTCAAGTCTGAGTCCGAAGGTCAGCACAGTGCACAGGCTCTGTAGCGCCGGCGAGTATCCTGAAATACTTTGGGTAGATGTTTGACTCAAAATTTTGCCCCGGCAGCGCCGTTAGGCTACTCTTTTCGATTCCAAACTGCCAAGCGATTTTTTACTTGCGCAACAATGCACACGGGCGTACGATCTCACTACCCAGAGACCCTTGAAGGCCAAGTCCACTTGAAACAAATCCAGCCCTTACCGGGCACTGAACCCGGAATCTCTGGCAATCGAGACGGACACCACGCCTCGAGACCACACAGCTTCACATGTATTTTTAAAGACTAAACAGCACTCGAGGGGAAGGGGGGATTGGGGGGGGGGGTAAAATGGGCAAGTTTTCCCTTTGTGGGATGCAATTTTTCATTATTCTGAAGACCACCCTGGCTGTTGCTGTGGGCCCTAATATAACCTTAATGTTAAACGGCGTTTCCGGGACCTCTCCTCGTGTGATCCTCATCCGCATGTCCGTACTTTGTGTCACCGGGTGTCTATCGCTCTTTGTGATGTCCTGATGGAGTAAAACTCACTTAATTACTTACTCGGTGGTTGAAGGGGTTAACATTCAGCCGGTCGCCTTTCTTTCCGTGACATTTGCTGGTTCGAATTTTCAGCTGGGTCAGTTATTAAGGCATTAAGACCACCATTGTATAAAAATGTGCCTAGATTAAGGATTCAAAAAGTTAACCTATCCACTGTCTTTTTTTGAATGAAATTTTTCGTTTTTTGAAGCCCCACCCTGGCACTTGCCGGGCGCTGCAAAATAGCCAGACCATAAATATGGCGTAATGGCCGAACGCGGTTTCTGGGACCTCTCCACGGTGATCCTCATTCACATGGTGGCACATTGTGTCGTCGGGTGTTTATCGTTTGTGTGAAGTTCTGGTTTGGTAGAAAGTCAGTCAGTCAGGATTTGAAACAACTTCTTTGGACCGGCAGGTAATCTCCGATTTCCTGATCCGAAATTGAACATGCACACTGTTAGTAATCATCTTGTTAGAGTTGTGTGTGTGTGTGTGTGTGTGTGTGTGTGTGTGTGTGTTTAATTTAAACAAATAAACAAAACGTTTTCATTTTATCCCAAAAAACAGACATCGGAGCAAAAGACAAAGCTACTTGGTTAACGGAACCTTTCCAAACGTCAAATTGTACCCGTTTCTTAGGCGTTGAGAAATAACCAGAAAAAAAATATATACGGACATTTGGAAACGGAAACACCAGGAACGCCCACTCGGTGAGCACAAGCAACTGTTGTGAGATAGCAAGCACACAGTAACATGTTGCTGTGTTGGAATGAGGCCACACGTAACTTGCTGTAAACAGACACTACTCCACACACGTAAACAAGAGGGTATCCGGTGCGGGAGCCTGCGTCACTGCAGGTTTTCTAAACATGGAAATTACCGTATTTGATTAAATAATTTGTAAAAGTAGAGACAAGGAAAAATTGCATCGCATTTGCATATCTGAGATATGGTGATAGGCTTTTTTAAGCTTTTTGAGGTTTTGAACAACGGATCAATATCATGCACACGAGTGTAGATTGGGGCTAAAGTAGATGGATGGGACTCACGAGCAGCACCTTCCGCATCTCCTGAAGCTTTGCTCGTGAGTCCTAGCCATCTAGTTTAGTCCCAATCCCCGCGGCGTGAGCGGCGTCTGGGATACTTTCGGCCGTGGCAGTAGTCGCCGGAAAACCAGAAATTAAGTCGCCGGAAGTGCGCAATTGACACGTGACTAAGGCCCTGTTTTGGCCGCCATTGGCCGCCATCTTTTGTGCCCGTTATTCGAAAAGTATATCAACAAGCTTCACAATATGACAAACCCAAACAAAACGTGAACGTTGCGGCTATGGAGCCTTCTTCAGCACATACATAGATTAGACAATACTACACACATACAGTATCACTTATTTTTGTATCTTGTGGCAGCCAGGTTGATGTGTATAAATGTGTAAGCAGGGCCGAATGTAGGAATCAGCTATAAAAGCTACAACTCCATTATGGATGTGAGTCCCCGATTCTCACGCAGTCTTTGAAGGGGAAAAATCGAAACTTTTGAACGAAAATTGTACAGGAAAGTTTTAGAATATAGTGGACCAAAAAGAAGAAAGGGTTCTCTATTAATATCCTACCCCCAGATATCTTCACATGATAATCCAACATTATAGAAGATAATAAGACTGGATTTTCCGGCTTTCTGATGGATTTAACTACGCCAAAACATATAGAACTGGCCCTAACCCTAACCCACCTACGTTTGACGAGAGAGGGCAGCCTAGGTCCCACGACTGCATGCAGCTTAGGTCTCACGACTGCTTGCAGCCTATCTACTAGGGCTGTACCGAATATTCGCTTCGAATTCGCTTCGGGGCCGAATAGTGGACATATTGACTTACGACAAATCTTTGGACCCATCAAAGATGCTAACAGCGGGGAATGGAGAGTGAGAAGCAACCACGTAACACATAATTTGTTTAAAGCACCATTGATCACTGGCATCATGAGATCTAACAGACTAAAATTGTTGAGGCATACTGAAAGAATGTCAGATTTCAGAGAAGTAAAAGTAAAAACTGTATACACCTGAGAGAGGAATGATCGTAGACCACGAGGCAGACAAAAAAGAAGCCAAAGTCTAGCCAGACCTGCAAACAACTAGTGATATCTGCAGCATTAAACCTCAAGGGCTCAGAATGCTAAAGATGAAGATGACTATTCTGTGCTACTTTATGTGAAGTAAAAGTTAAGCGTACATATGACATTATGAATAATTTTTTTTTTTAGATGTATTTTATAGACTATACACTATTTGTATTCGTATTCGGTCGAATAGTTGGTCCCGTTATTCGAATACGGCCGAATAGTGAAAATCACTATTAGGTACAGCCCTACTATCTACCACCCCTTGAAATATTTAACTGTCCCGTGATCTGTCGATTTCCCCTGTTTGAGGCAGGATATTAATAATGCACTAAAGAAAGACATCGTCATCCCGCATGCCCTGAACATCAAAGAGATTTGGTTCATACACTGTCGCAAAAGCTGGCGTATTTTGGCCATGGCAAGCGTCGTGGTGGTCTAGAAAGAACTTGAATGGGAGGTGCAATTTCTGGAAAACGAAGCAGAGGTATATATATATTTTAAGGGGCGATCAGCAGTTAGTGTTATGGCCGCCTTTATTTCCCACGGCTTTACCTGTACCTATTTTAGACTAGGTCGCTTTGTGAGCTAAGGTCGATTCGGAAGAAAGAAAAATCTGCCTAGATGCCGATTCGAAACCAGACCTTTGAGACATCAGGCAACCGTCTGTCGTAATGTTTTCGTGGTCGAAGAATGAGCATATAATTGTTAGTCTACTAATGTTGACACAGGACCCCGTTAGAGGTGGGGAAGGGGATAGAACCACTGCTTTGTAACATGCATGTCGTAAAAGGCGGCTCATTATTGATTTGCTGAAATCGGATGTCAAAGGCAGAAGAACGTAGATAAAGCAGCCTAGTTGTGAACTCTTCTTTCGGTGTAAACCATGAAAGTGATCACAAGATAAGAAAAGTCTGGCAGTACAGCGTCACACAACTCGTTAACCGCTCTTTTAAGGAAAGAAGGAAGGAAGAAAAAGAAGAAGAAGAAGAAGAAGAAGAAGAAGAAGAAGAAGAAGAAGAAGAAGAAGAAGAAGAAGAAGAAGAAGAAGAAGAAGAAGAAGAAGAAGAAGAAGAAGAAGAAGAAGAAGAAAAAAAAGAAGAAAAGAAAAAAAAGAAGAAGAAGAAGAAGAAGAAGAAGAAGAAGAGAAGAAGAAGAAGAAGAAGAAGAAGAAGAAGAAGAAGAAGAAGAAGAAGAAGAAGAAGAAGAAGAAGAAGAAAGAAAGAAACAGAAGAAGAAGAAGAAGAAAGAGAAGAAAAAAAGAAGAAGAAGAAGAAGAAGAAGAAGAAGAAGAAGAAGAAGAAGAAGAAGAAGAAGAAGAAGAAGAAGAAGAAGAAGAAGAAGAAGAAGAAGAAGAAGAAGAAGAAGAAGAAAAAGAAGAAGAAGAAGAAGAAGAAGAAGAAGAAGAAGAAGAAGAAGAAGAAGAAGAAGAAGAAGAAGAAGAAGAAGAAGAAAGAACGAAAGAAAGAAAGGAAGAAAAAGAAGAAGAAAGAAAGAAAGAAGAAGAAGAAGAAGAAGAAGAAGAAGAAGAAGAAGAAGAAGAAGAAGAAGAAGAAGAAGAAGAAGAAGAAGAAGAAGAAGAAGAAGAAGAAGAAGAAGAAGAAGAAGAAAAAAAAAAGAAAGAAGAAGAAGAAGAAGAAGAAGAAGAAGAAGAAGAAGAAGAAGAAGAAGAAGAAGAAGAAGAAGAAGAAGAAGAAGAAGAAGAAGAAGAAGAAGAAGAAGAAGAGAGAAGAAGAAAGAAGAAGAAGAAGAAGAAAAGAAGAAGAAGAAGAAGAAGAAGAAGAAGAAGAAGAAGAAGAAGAAGAAGAAGAAGAAGAAGAAGAAGAAGAAGAAGAAGAAGAAGAAGGAGGAAAAACGAGAGACAAGAAAGAAGGGAAAAAAATATAATAATAATATAAATAATAATAGTGGCACTGTAACTTCTTTAACCATTCTTTCACCACAGTTTCTAATTACATATAAAAATATTTTACAGTTGTGATAAGAGGCGGGAAACAGCGATAACAAAAGAGGAAACAGCGTAGAAGAGACATCAAATCACCGAGTTTCATTAAGAAATCTGGGTAAACACTAGATGTTGCAGGCACGTCTGCCCGCTTTCGTGCAGTAAATAACCAAATCCGTTCAAGGTTTGCAACTGTTTTACGCAACCTCTGAGTTTATAAATAGCAACATGAAAATTTCCGAGAATCGATTGCGTGAAACAATAACTTCAGCGTTATCTGAACAGCCAGGGTTTCCCGTTTGGGACACAAGGATGTGCTTTTATCGGCGCCAGGAGCATGCGTCCTTGACCTGTGGATAACCTCTGTCTGTGTTAACATCCACCTTGGACATTTTGGTCGTTTAATTTTTTTCTTCTCTGAGATTGTAAACATCGTGACGAAATTTGCTGTTTGTGTGTTAAATTTAGGATGCTGGCTTATGGTGTCACAAAGACTTGGCTGAAAGCAAGGTCGTTTCTGACAGTGAAATTTTCAACGAAAGGAAGGCTAGACGTTAAATAGTAATACCTCATTATGAAACCTTGACTTGGGTTTAGCACACAGATGCACTAGAGGAACTGTACATAAACTAAAGGCAACAGAAGGGTTTAGTTTGGTTTGAACAACGGACCAGCATCATGGTACAAGGGTAGTAACCCATAAGTGCTCCTTTCTGCTTCTAATGCAAGTTTGAGTCCGAAGAATCTCAGCACAATGCATGAATTCCGTAGCACCAGATTGGGTAGTTTTTAACTCAAAATTTTGCCTGGGCAGCGCCATTAGGCTATTTTTTTCGATTTCCAACTGCCAAAGGATTTTTTTAACGAGCGCAACAATACACACGGGCGTCCGATCTTACTACCCAGAGACCAGGGGATTTTACTAGAAGTCCACAATCCCAGCCTTTACCCGGGACCTCCAGTACATAAGGCGGACGCCTTGCCTCGAGCCCACTCAGCCAACATATGAGGGTATTGCTCTACACCAGTGATTCTCAACCTTCCTAATGCCGCGACCCTTTAATACAGTTGCCTCCTGTTGTGGAGACCCTCAGACAATTATTTGCCTTTATAACTTCAATGAATATGTGTTTTGCGATTTTATGAGGCGACTCCTGTATAAGGGTCTTTCGCCCCCCCCCCCCCCCCCCCCCCCAAAAAAAAGGTAGCGACCCGCAGGTTGAAAACCGCTGCTTTAGTCTCTTCTTTTTTGCGTTCGGTTTCGTATGCTCAGATCAGACCATCAGGTGGGTTGCCACTATGAACTCGCATGTCAGTAGCAGGTCCTTCGTGGTTCCCCATAGCTTGCTCTGCACACTTTGCTCTTGATGTCAGGTGTCATTTCAAAGTACTTCTCTAGCCTAACAAACAATTTAACGTCAGTGACAGCAAGCAGTTCCACAGCACAGACAGGGAGGCGCTAGAAGCTGCTTGGTTATACAGGGATAACTTTGGAAGACACTTAGTGTCCGGAGAATGGGAATTACATATTATTCTTCTCATGATAAATCTCATTAATATTTTTTTTTACGTGTCTCCTTAAACTAATTGTTCGATGTTTTCCACATTCAACTATCTTGTTAGCCTGCCGTCCGATTAGGAATTTTAAACCTCAGGTTAGGATGGGAACCTTTAAGGTAGCAACCCAGAGGGAACAACCTGATCGATCAATGTAAAGCTTTTATAAGCAAGCAAGGGTTCTTTTCTGTTTAGCGACAACATCACGCGAGATTTAGGGAAATCCCGTAGTATAGGGGTAGGGGGTGGGGTTAGAGTTAGAAATACGTCATATGACGTGTCTGTCGCATGTCTTTTATTAGGGTTACCCTAATTAACCAAGACACTCTGAACGGATTCAATGTCGAGATGGTTGCTCGTATTGGTCTAAAAGTTCTCAGTGGTTCCAATATACCATCCAACATCCCTTCATGGGTGGGGCAACTCAAGTAACTAGGCTCCACAAGACAACTAGATTTTTCTGGGCAAGACTTGGCCAGATGTTCTCACCACTTGTTTGCCCCCAGACTAAATAGAATCACTATCCTAGTAAAAAAAAAAAAAAACATAGTAATTAATACCAGAAAACTGAAAAGATTAAAAAAACCTGGCACCAACCTAACTAAAGGAAACAGTGAAATTTTTTACACCAACAAAGTAATATATAGAATAACAATGCTTCCCACAACCCCTTCTCTGCCTAACTAGGGAGGGGGTTAGGAAGTCAGGGAACCATAACTTCAGGTTTCGGCGCCCCTGTCTCACCGTAGTACCGCAGTGAATGCCCGCTCTCTGTAGTTGGCTACACAGTTCATATACATGATACTGGATCTAGTAGACCAAACAGTTTCGGTGTATTTGCAAACTTATCATGAGAGCTTATCTGCTCGCTGTTATTCTTGATAAATAGAGCGTGCAAAAAAATGTCGTTTATATATATTTTTTTTAAAGGCAGTCTGAAGCTAGACATAGGAAAGCTTGACTCTTTTACAACCAATGTTTATTGTTAATTGTCATCTTATTTTTCAGCTATGTATGTCCTATGGGTTCGATTCCTGCTGTGAACGGTTTGTCTTGCGATGGTCTCGAACGTGGTACAGAGAGCCGACCGCAACAGCCAAAAAGTGCTGGGGTTGGTTCTGCAACGTCCTGTAAAGGATAAGCAACTAATTTTAAATTTAAACGTTATATGCATTTAATGTTGTAAAATAAAGCTGGTTTTATTTGTCTGCTCTTGACGTTACATATTCTGCAAAAAAATCTGTATCGAATTTAACAAACAATTAAACTGATACTAGACCAGACCCCTAGAACGTAAAGCTCTCTTGCAACAGACTCCTGTTCCAATCCTAGGTATTAAGGGGCGTAACACTCTCATTTAAAAAGGAAAACCACACTGGAGAGAAAAGTTAAAGGCAAGCGAGGAGCAGACAGACAGCGGCATAAGTAGATGGATATTAGATGGATAACATCAAGAAATGGACAAGCAAAAGTCTGAGACCGGGGACAATGACAGATCGTACTGGAAATCCATTGCAGCCAACCATCATTGTAGAGATGACACCTGATTGATTGATTCTATTATCTTCTTTTTCTGTTCTATACTCTTGGAATAGTCGGCTCTGTGGCTAAGTCGATGCGAAAGCTTCGCTTCGTAATGCCGGGATGCAAGGTTCGATCCCAGCTGCGGGTAATGCGCCTTGCGTTGGTTTCGACAGTGGTATCAAGAAAGCCGACCGTCCAGTAGCAATGGCAAACTTCTGGATGTAAATTGCCTAGAAAAGCCACACAACAGCCAGGGGCTGTTAGGGTTGGTTCTGCAACGTCCTGTAAAGGATAAGCAACTAACTTAGCTCTTGGAATGCCTCGTGGCGTCAGGGCAGGAAGAGAAATCTGGAACCGACTTTCTGCTCGCTTCGTATACAATAACTTTCAGTGTTGCCGTCCATATTCTGCGTGATCGACCTCTGTCTCTGTTACCGCTGTATCTGTATAAGATTAGTCTCTGGGGTGCCCTGTCTGATGCCAATCTTCTTACATGGCCAAACCATTTGATTTGTTATCTATCTATAAAGTTCGCTATTGGTTCTGTGCCGAATCTCCTCCTGATGTCATCGTTCCTAAGACGATCTTTCCTCGTTATTCCAAGCATACTACGTAAACAGACTGATTAAATATATATATATCTATATTCTCCTCACGTCGCTGTTGACACATAAGGCATTCACAAGTAATCTCCATTGCTGCCGAGTCTGCTGCTTTTGTGCCTATGGTATCCCATGTCAGTTTATATTCCTTCATTTCCCGTTCTATTGTCCTTCTCCAGGTTTCCTTAAGTAGTCCGCGTCTCCTTTTCCTATCTGCTGTCCACCGGAAAGCTGTTTTTGCCAGAGTGTCACAAGGCATTCTGCAAACATGTCCAAGCCATCTCCATCGTCTTACTTTGATAACATTTGCCGGTGATGCACATTCTGTTTTCCTCCTCAGTTCTTCATTTGTGATCTTGGAACTGATTATATAAGGGAGATTAAAAAAATAACACATCCTGTAACATCACAGTAGGTGGTTAATAAACTAGCCTTGCGGTCTTAAATCATCATGTTCAAGGACAATCCACCCAGCCAGCGACATTCTACTCCACCCTTTCATGTCTAATCCGCTCTGAAAAGAAGCAAATACATGCAGTAAAGAGGGCACCCCTAGCGTATCGACTAGACACTCGCCTGCGGATCGGAAGGTCGTGAGTTCAGTTCCTGGCTGAGCCGGATTGTTTTCACAAATGACCATGGCTCTCAAGTCGACCCTGCCTTAAATGAGTACCAGCTGACGTCCTTGGAAGTTAAGAAGTCTGACGTGATGTTGACCACATCACCTACCAAATGCCGATTAGTTTATAAAACCATAAGCCAATAAGCCCAATACTCTTGAAGGCTGTAATAACTCTTTGTGAACCAGAAGGTTTAGTAAGAGGCGTCACACGACATTAATGACCACTAGGAAAAATCACGGGTCTATTACCTGCAAATAAGCTGAATTCTTGGGAAGCCTGTTCTGTCAGCATATTCAGACCAAATGTAAAACATGCGAAAAAATGGAAGCTGGGTGGATCTCACAGAAAGGCTAATCACACATCATACGTTGCTTGGGACCCCCCCCCCCCCCCCCCCCCCCCCCCAAAAAAAAAAGATGGGGATCCTTTGCTTTTTTGTTTTTGTTTTTCAAGCAGTAAGAAGAAAAAATATTCAGACCAATTTGGTATTGATAATGCAATGAAGGGTTAAATAATACTATCACTTGTACTAATATCGACTGCGCTTGACAGGCTACTACACGAAGAGTCCGTTTACACGCAACAGGAACACTTTCTGGACACGACGATTATTGGTCCATTATTCATTGACCAAGTGGGAGACAAAGATCGATATAGTTTAGTTTCCTAAAAGGCGGCTTTTGTCTTGTCTAGCTCTTGTAGGGTATAAGTGTTAGGTACAGTATTGTTCTTTCTAGCTACTCTCTCTCTCTCTCTCTCTCTCTCTCTCTCTCTCTCTCTCTCTCCCTCATTCTCTCTCTCTCTCCCCTCTCTCTCATTCTCTTGATCTGCCATACTTTATCTCTGTGCACATTGCTGATTCTCTATTCGCTACCTTTCTCTTTCTCCATCTCTCCCTCTCTCTCTCTCTCTCTTTCTGTCTTCCGTTTTCTATTTCTTTACCATTCTATCTGTCTCTGCCTTTCTCCATCACACACACTCTCTTTCTCTCTCTCTGACTCCCCTCCCTGTGTGTGCATGTCGCGCTCTATCTCGCTCTCCTTATCCCCTTGTCTTCCTCTCCCTCTCTGCTACTCTCTCTCTATCTCTCTAACTCTCCGCATTCACCCCCCCCCCCCCCCCCCACTCACTCTGCTATTTTGGTAAACCTGTAAATGGAAGCACTATTACCCAGTCTTAACTCTGTCAGTCCTAAGCCTTTGTTATTTTAACTCCGACTTAACCACAGAGTGTCGCTTTAAGGCGATAAACGCTTAGGTCTGAAGGATTTGAACAGAGAGGTCATGGGATAAAAGTCATTTACTGAATATTTCAGACCCAAAGGATTAAGGCATTGATAGCAGACAAAACGAACTTTAGGCAATAAATACTCATGTCTGAAGATTTTTGAACAGAGAGATCATGGGATAGAAGTAGTTTACTTAATATTTCATAAAAGGTGATCGCAAGCAACAAAAACATACTTCAGGCAATAAATACTCAGGTCTGAAGGTTTTTAACAGAGAGGTGTCATGGGATAAAACCAATTTACCTAATACTCCAGATACACAGAGTTGAGGTAACATCTGTCTGTGATATGGGACAACAAGCAGATAGTTTATCTTTGGAAGGACCAAATAACGTATGGTGAGTGTATGGTAATGAAAAAGTTAAGGGGAGTCTACGTGGCTAATTGGCTGAGTATGCATCGCTTTCTGGAGATCTCGTGCTCGTTTCTGGGACTATGTCGTTTTTTTTTTTTTTGGATTCACAAGTGAAATTTATAGCGAGATCCCCGAAGATCATTGCTGGAGCCACGGAGTTCGTTTTTTTTTTTTTTTTTTTGATGGTCTAGAAGGCGACTACCTGCTCTGATAAAAAAGACGAGCAGAGTGAGATAAAAACTCGGTACGATCCTTGAAAAAAAATTTCCATGTCAGAGGCCTAGGCAAAGCAGAAAATAATTTCAATGCTTTCTTCGAAGTCGGAGGAGCCCGAACGAACGAACACAGGATCGCCTTGCATTGCATTCGAAGCAGGGAGTCAGCAGTCTGCATACAAGTAAAACCGACTGTTGCTGTACACGCAACACCTAAGTCTGAACAAAATCAAAGTGCACACAGACGATCCACAAGGACTTCCTCTAATTAATCCAGTTTTTTTCCCCGAATCCCTGGTGTAATGAATCTGATGTCTAGACTTCCGAGTCAAGGGTGAAACACATTTCGAAGCTTCGCGTTAACGTCATTTACTCCCTTGGCAGTTGAAAATCTAATTTGCCAGGATGAGTCAGTCTAAGAACATCATTGCTGGATCTGGAGGGGAAATTCACGTTTATACTACTGAAGATGAAACAAATTATTGCTAATACCACTACTATATAGAGTTTTGTATACGAAGGAAACAGAAGAGAGATTTCTTCCTTCCCTGGCGCTGCAAGGAATTCGAGGAGAAGAAAAAGATCATTCTGATTATTATTTTTACTTTAAAAAAGCGTGCATCCCGGAAGTTGGTGGCTATGGAATCTTAACCCCCCCCCCCCGCCCCCACCTCCCCCCTCTCGTAAGCCCCAAACCAGGAAATTGGCGAGGGACTAAGTGGTTCCCTTACCCACATATAGTTCTCTTCTAAATTCTTGATTACAAAAACATTTTCAAAAAAATTACTAGTCTATATTTATTTTTCATTCAATACATTACCATTATTATTACAATATTATTATCAAAGTTATGCTAGCTATTGCAAACATGGATATTGTCTTAATAAGTCATAAGAAAAATAGCCACGACAGAAATGACTTGTTTACGTCTAATGCCAGGTTTAACAAGTAAAGATCGACTTAGAATAGAACCAACACTGAACTTTATGGGTAGACCTCAGATCAAATGGTTTGGCGTATAACAAGACTGGCAACAGACAGGGCAAGAGTAATGTTATTGTCACTTAGCCAGCAAAACACCCCTATGCTAGTGATTCAGTCTATACGCTCTACCTATCTATGCTAATTATTTAGATTTTATCGTGGATATTCAGACATAAATACAGTCTTTATTTAATAAGTATGGATAAGAATATATGAAACTGAATCTTATTAAATCCTAAACTGATTATGAGTGACTTATATTGTAAATTTACTCACAGGTAAGCGATCTCCATTTATGGCGAAGCCTATTTTTTGTGGCCGAGCCACCGCTTATCTTGGCGAACGGAATCTTTCCCGCTTCCGGTTCAGGGACTATTTGAATCTTGGTGTCATTTTAGAAGCAACTCCTGAAGCTAGAAGACTGGACAGCAAAGATTCTTTGTCAACTTTTATAGCCCTGCATTGAAACCTACAATATTCACCAAGGGAATTTCATGAGAGTATGGTATGTGAGAGGTATTATAACCTGACAGTACTGGCTTATCTGGGAGTTACATCAGGATCACCTCCCAGTTGATCCAACAGGATAGTGCCTCGCCCAATCTACCAGCATTCGGTACATATTTTTACCTTGTTCAAGTCACCTGAGCAACACCTTAGCAAGTAGAGGACAGCTGTTGTCACATAATCAGCATTTAGTGCTTCGACATCAAGGTAACCACTGCCGATCGCCACCTGCTGGTGTCTACACCGTGCCACACCCATTGACCTTTTAAATTATGATGTCGACACCTAGTCTGGGTATACGTAGGTATGTCAACACTGATGACAGTCTGACATTTTATTACAAGATCCCCTGAGACCTAGAACATCTAACCTCATGAACTGATATATCAGTAGTTGGGTGCCAGTGTCAACTGCCTATAGAGATTTACATATGGACTGAGGAGAGGAGCCTGTCAACTACTGTTCTCCAATTCCACATGAGAAAAACGTTGGCAAACTGAAGGTCCAGCCATCACACCACCTAGTGCCCAAGTGTACCTTTACCCCATCACATCACCAGAGCGGTGAAGATTTAACGACTTGTGAATTCTGTCAGTCCAGGCAGGAGTCATTCTTGACTACTTGAGACATTATTTGTGTCTGACTCTTCTGTGTGTCATTTTTTTCTAGGTCAGTCCATTTCGATTTCCTATATTGTTATAAACTTACTACATTATGCATTGTCATTTTGAAATTACCCTTGTTGCTGTCTGGAATTGCATAGTTCATTTCAGTTAGTTGATTGAGTGTGTGTATTATTTTTCAAACATATTGTTTTGTCCTGTGTTAGTGACTGTGATAGTGATTCTATCCAGTCTGGTGGCAATCGAGTGGTGAGGAAGTCTGACCAAGTTGTGTCCAGGAATACCTGTGGAAATTCTGTGGAGCCAATAACTTGAGCTACATTATCCCTCGAGCTGTATTGGATGGTTTCTGGAGCTGCGGAGTACCGTCTAGACCAATGGTCGGCAGATTATTTAGTCGAAAGAGCTAAAAATCCGATTTGTTGCTGACTGGCCGAGTCACACTTAGGTCGTTAAAGTGTCGCATGCGGTTCGCGAGAGGCGATTTTGCCACCACTGGCCTAGACTGATTTGAGCCACCATCACAACATGGTACCATTCCAGAGTGTCTTATATAATTAGGAGAGACCCTAATTAAGACACCTGACAAAACCGTCTTGTGGCAGTTATACAGAGATTCAGGGGCAACATAGCCAGAGGTTCGACCATGAATGCCAGAGACACTGAAATGTACTATACACTAAGCGAACAGAAGGACACTCGATCCAGAGAACTCATCTTGCCTTCCGCTATTCCAGGAATAGAAGAAAGAAGAAGAAAATCATTATTATTGTGTGTGTGTGTGTGTGTGTGTGTGTGTGTGTGTGTGTGTGTGTGTTTACACACCGGACGCAACAACATGGTGGCTGGAATTTTAACGTCTCGAATTGTTTACAAAAATCCTAACCTTAGTTGTCTGCCATGAATGTAATCAGTAGTTTTGATGAGATAATGACTGCAAGAAGATTGTAGAAGTGTTTCCGAACTGCATCAGGACTGTGTGTTTCTGATTGCCTTCATTTTGATGCAAGTTCGTAGTCAAGGTCGTCGGACTGCATTGGACGCATCGTAATGGTCAATGAAACAACAATGGCACGTCGGCGCTAAGTACAAACGTCGATGTGCTAATGATGCCTATAATGGCTAAGTCATGTCTACAAGCGCACATACATATGCCAGGGTGGACAGTTCGTTCCCATATGACAGTACGTCGATCAAGCTTATCAGAATAATTAAAATTAGGTGCTGAAGTCGGAGGCAACCAGCCAGGAGGCGCACCATAAAAATACTGGACACAACATTTTATCTTCATTCCAGAAAATTGTATTTTTGTTTCTATGATTTTTGAGACCGCAGTTTTCTGTCACTGTGTTTAGGATGCAGGTTTTAAGTCTGATACTCATCTTCTTTGTTGTTCGCTTCTGTAAGAGTGTTGAAGGAGTTTCTGACTGCTCTGTCTTTTTCATTCTCAACTTCTTCATCTTTTAGTTTGACAATGTTTATTACCTCTGCTTATTGAACTGGTTTCTTCCTGTGTGTTCCAGCTGGTTTATAAAACAAAAGTACCACTGGTCTATGGTTTGAATCTATTATTAGTGCATTTGGGATGGCCCTGGAATTCTTTATTCTCCATTTCTCTCTCTCTCTCTCTCTCTCTCTCTCTCTCTCTCTCTCTCTCTCTCTCTCTCTCTCTCTCTCTCTCTCCTTCTTGTTAAAATAAAATCAATCTGTGATGCTTGATTTAAGTTGGTCCATCTATACCATGTCAATATTTGACTTCTTCGACGTTGAAAAAAGATGTTACTGATAATCGAGACATGTTCTGCACAAAGATTCAGCAGTTGTTCTCCGTTAGAATTACATTTAGTTGTTGAATCGCTGAAGGGTCCCAAATATTTCACCCATGGCATCCTGCGCTCTCAAACTCTTCCATTAAAATCCCCCAGTATGTACAAGCTGTTAGTATCTTTAACTTTACTGATGGTTTCACTAAATTTGTAGAAGAATTCTACTCTTTCTCCAAGCTCGTGTGTATAAGTATAATTACAGGGAGCGTACACTTAATGTTTGCTAACCTTTTCCTGCCTTTTACTAGCCTGACGCTCATAATTCTGTCTGATATTTAGTCTGTTTCTAGTATTAATTTCGCCGTTTCCTGTGCAGTGATGAACCCACTCAATGTTTGTTAGTCTTATTCGGTTAAGTGCCTCTCCATGCTAGAGTTTAGTTTGTATGTAATATTTTCATATATTGTCCTTTTCTTTCTATATCCGATATCCCCATGATTTTAATGTTATTTTAAATCATCTGTTCTACCAATTCAGTCTCTTTGTCTCCCATTCCACTGATGTTCCAAGTAGCCATCCTAAACGTTTTTCTATCTCGTTGTCCTTTAACGTCGCCGGTCCCATGTCTGTCCTATAATGTTTAAACGTTTCTTAAGTAGTGGCAATCAAATACACCACTGCCGGCTTCCTAGGCCAGTCGCGTGGCGGGGCAAAAAAATAATCTCACCTGGTTGGTGCCCATTTCCTTCCAGGTGAGCCATTGCTCCATTAGCCTGAAACCTCGCGACTTCAGTTTTTCACACTGACTAAAACTGCCTTATCAGCACACGTTGGTTTGTTTACTTTCAGCCCACTCTGATATTTCCAGACGGATTTTGTGTGCGTGTCATACACCTTTAGCGATAAGCAGATATGATAGAATTAACCTTCAGTATGGTGTTATCAGTCCCGACCAATATTGAATCATGATAATGAATCATATTTCACACACAAATATTAGATACTTTTCATCTCGGCAGAACTGAAGGTTAAAGGCGAACGCAGAAAAAGAATAAAATAGTTGGTGACGTAAAAAAAAAAACAGAGCTGAAATATTGCGGCGACACTTGAAGACATAACACTCTTACCAAATACAAAAGTACTGGAGGCAAAAGTTTAAGGCAGAAAAGCAAGACGTAGACAATTTTGCAGGCGGGTGGATGACGTTAAGAGATGGATTAACGATGGTCTAGGAGAACTTAAATGGGTTAAGACTGGTATCAGAGCACACGGAATATCCCCAAAGCACCCGGTCCAGATCTTCTAGTATCAGAGCACACGGAATATCCCCAATGCACCCGGTCCAGATCTTTAGCACCCGATTGTACTAGTTGCAGTATAATTATATGTCACTCTTGCCTTTCCTCAGATCATTCCTAGAGAGTTAACAATCAGAACGTGAGACAAGAGTTCTAATGACCCTTTGCAGCCAAACTTCCATTGCGGTTGACCCTGAACCCGATTGATTTAAAAGTACACGCAACCTTTTCATCTTGCTAATGGGAAGAAATTTCCGACCGGCTTGCTGCGTTTTTTTTTTTTTTCTCGTTTCTGAACTTGCAGACCGGACAAGCGAAACTATATCGACCTCAGCATTTAGATCTGCTGGCTGGCTGGGCGGAAGAAGACATTGGAAGTTATGAACTCTTGTTTCAAAAAAATACAGTTGTTCCCGGGCACTTGCACTTTTACGTTTTTGAAGCAGTTTGTTGTTAAGTCAGTTATACACTTTGATTTGTTGATTTGAATTCATGGAGAGAAAAAAAAAATTATTCTTAAAATGGAATCTGTTGGACCGAAGTTCGGTGAACGAACAATTTACACTCAGAGAAAAGGCAACAAAGGCATTTAATCAAACTGATATTGACACGTTTGAAATTGGAACTCTTCGTTGGCTGCTGAAGATGAAGACGGAGCACTTATGGAAATGTCCTGAGTGCTTTGATGTCAGTTCTTAGTTCAACGCTCAACACTCTATAGTAAAGTTATTACAAAACTTTAATTTCACTTACAGGGGAAAACGACTCTAAGCATGTGAAAAAAATAAAAAAAAATACATCATAAATTAACCCTTAAGTGATATTGACTCAAAATTCGCTAAAACGAAACAATTGTAAACATTAAACTTTTTTTTTAATTTTTAAGTAAAAACATTTTAAGGTTACACGACTTGATGTTCTATAAACTAAATTTTGGTATAATAAATTTAGCACTAAATGTAGACTTGATTTCCACCGTCACATAGATGCTTTATTAGTTACCCTGAAGATGTCTGTAATATAATAACGACTTAACATGCATTTGGTCTTCTTGACACTGACTCTGAATCGGCTGATGTGAAATTCGTTGTGATATAGTATGCACTGCTCTTCTGATCCGGCAGCTTCTACAGCCTGCTTTGTTCCAAACGTACTGGTGTTACCTTTCCTTTGGAGTAAACAAGGTAGTCGAGAGCGCAATAATGATTCATGTGGCAGCATATGGTCTCTACAATACTGCCCAGGCTGTGTGCTATAGAAAGCATGAACGCTGGCGTGTCTTGCTAGTCATACTCGCCATCGCCATTGGCTGTGAGCCCATGCCTTCTCATAGCACAATAAAACATTATCGTCTGTAAAATGTCAGTCAATCGTAAAGGGCATGGAAGTTTTACTTATCTTCGTGTCTGAAATCGACAGATAATTTTCTATTCGGAAGCACTCTCATATAAATTTAGCGCTACACTTTGAAGCTGAACGGAACCCCCTACTTTGGAGTTTTCTTCTTCTTCACTAGGCAGTTTCCCCGTGTGACTTGGGGGGCCCCATTATGGGGGAAGAGAATAGGGTTACTGAGCCCTAATAAGTATGTCCTAGACGTTGACGAATTATGGATCAGTCCTTCGAAGTCGGAATACATCTGCTACAGAAGCCGATGACTAATATTCTGTATACAAATAAACCAGATCAATAAAACAAATGAAACATTCAGAAAATTCCGCTGAAGCTTACAGCGGTGAATGATAAGAAGAAGGCGGTTGGTACGTTGTGTTGTGGTTTAAGGCTAGGCTGAAATATCGGCGCTTTGCGGCTCAACACATCAGGTGCTGCAAACCCCTAATTAGTCATCTTCTACCACACATTTGTCAGAGGGTAGTGGGTCTATTCCGCTCCCCTCCCTCCCCAACCGCCGGAACCCATACAAGGAAGAAGATTACTTGATTATTATGGTCTCTGTCTTCACCATGGGAATACAAAGAACTCATGCAATAGGGTCAGTAGGGTTCAAATGAACGAAAAATTTCTTAATTTAATGGGGGCAGCCCTGGACAGACACTAGTCTGTGAGATATCTTGGGAGATATTCCTCTTTGGGATATCCTAGTGTGACAATACGCTCGGTGACTTCAGAAGGTCTTTCCTTAACCTACTTTTATTTCTTTGTATTTTGAAAGTATACAGGAAAATAGGGATTTGGATACATTCTTTATTTTAAGTAGGCGAAATGAACAAGCATTTAATTCTCCTGGGATGTTGGCGATATCACACACTAAAACTTTTTCCCAGACGTTAAGTGTTAAGGTACAGAGATAAGACTGACCAAGCAGACTTACTGACTGGAGATTTGCACACCATCTGTTGGTGTCAGAAATGTTATCTCCTAGCCAGACTTTTAGGAGCAGCTAACTCCGGCTAATTGTGTTTAATTCCCCCTGAGGTTACCTAACTCGACGGCAGGTCCGACGGTCACTATTGACATGGTGAGCAGAAAGTGTTAACAGAAGGATTGACACCGTCTGATTTTATTGTGAAGGCAGGTGAAGTAGGCCGGAGGTGTGACTTGTCCTATTTGCTCTGTCAGATGAATTGACCAGGAGATCCTAGCGTGGGAATTTAAACAATT
>CAJHNH020005361.1:0-17500 GCA_905116865.2 Candidula unifasciata
CTGAAGGCCCTCTGCACCGCTCCTGCCCCTGGCTCGACATTCCCAAACATCATCAGCAAAAAGAGTCCCTTACTTTTTTCCCGGTCCCCATGATCTGCTCGCATGTGATTTCTCATGGTTGAAATGTTAAAAAAGTATCGGGGAAAAGGTGAACTTTTTCGCAGACCGGGGTGTAAGGTTATTGGTTCAGATGATCAACTGCCACATTCAACACAACCACTTCGCTTGTAGAGAGCAGAAAGAAATCCGATCAATGGAGGACGCGGCAGAGACTGAAGAAGCTGACCGCAATCAAAAATTCAAATATCTTGTTGTTTGCATCCTTGTGATCAATTTGCAGCAGCCACAGTTTTCCACCCTGAACTGGAATCCCTCATAAACAGCGAATGCAAAGATCGCTGTATTAAGGTGTATGTTTTAAAACAATGGATGGCCCGGCTCTCTAGCGAATTGGCTAAACCGTGATTTCGCGGAGACCGTGTGACGTAACTCCTTGTGGTCCGGGTTCAATCCCGGGGTAGGCAGGAAAGCCGCATTTTCTCCCAGATTTACGGTATTTACAATGGAATCAAGGGTCCGAAAGGTTGTTTTTTTTTTTTTTTGCGATATCCATAATACCGAGTCTAAGGGTTAACAACTACATGGCTTCTACTGGATACTAAAACAAACAAACGAAACAACAATTGGATCGGGACTGAAGCCTCGAAGGCAGAGGGTGAGAAGTGTTGGTGTTGTGGGTAGTGGGTTCCTCCCTTACTTCACCTTAGGTCTAGTGAATATCTGTTCACGAAAGGAGTCGTCCATTGTGTGTGTCGGCCTCTTTGACCTAGTCAAAACCTCTCTTACCTCAAGACCATTGTGCGTGGCGAAGAGTCACAGCCTCCCCGAGGTAGTCCTGGTAACTGGGGGTGCGAATCCCCAGGCTAAAACACAATGGTCTAGAGGAGCAAACCTCGATAATAACCCCGTGCACCACACCGTACTACTGCCCCTGGTTGGAGGGAAGGAGCCAGAGGTGTGGCTGAACAGTCTTAGGAATGTGGAACAAGTATGCTAAACACCCCCTGAATACCGGAACACTATCGTGAAGGTCACAGGGACTCAGGAACATGACGATCCAGTTGCCCCCAACTACTCATGCTTAGGCCGTGCTTAGAGCCATGATAGAGCTCAGCGAAACCTGCAGGCAATCTGGTGGCGGGGAATGAAGCACCACTGTGAGCCCCAGACCTTAGCTACGTGTTAAAGGGAAGGCAGAAACACAACCTATGTTTCCTTTAGAACTTGGTACGAAGTGCATTTCTAGCTGCTGCCCAGTGAGGTGGGTATTCACAGACACCCTAGCACCACAATGCCAATGAATATGTCAAAATTTAAGAATACATACAGATCGGGGTCGTCGCCCGTCGTACAAGCCTGCGCCAGACAGTGGAAACCAGGCTGTCATGTGTCGAAAAATGGCTACTGGAAGATTGAAATAAATAGGAAAATCAGACACCCCATGAGGAGGAAGAGTGGGAGGAGGAGCAAAGAGAACTCAGACAGCACAGCAAAAAAACACGAGATGCTCAATATTTCTGCAGCTGAACATCTTGTTGAATAAGAATAAGGAACTTTAACTTGCCAACTGCTAAACAGCCACAGAGTACACGAGGCTGCCCTACAAGAAACCCTGCATAACAGACTCTGATCTGCATCTCACTGGATATACTAGTTATGCCTGTAAGTGCAATGACTGCCGGGGCATAGTGACCTATATCAGAAATGACATACAAGGAGATGTAACAATGCTGTCGACATCCTCACCCCACAGATGTGCAAAAATAACTATCTGGCACAAGTGTGAAGCAAATATACGATATACAACGTGTACAGCCACCTACAGACAACATGCAACATACCAGAACTTTACAAGACCCAGTACATAAAACCCCTTCTTATTGGCGACTTCAACGACACTCGCGCACGTGGGGTTAGCCCTGACTACAATAGCACAGGGAAATACATCGAAGATAACTTGTTAAACAACCAACCTATTAGTTTTTCTGCAGGTCACAGAGTCTACACCCTACACTGTGTACACAGTGCCCACCTATCTCAGCAGAGCCGACCAGACCTGAACCATCTGCTCATCCGTCTTAGCAGACGCAAGCTATCCCCAAGTCCTGGACGACCATAGGAAGTGACCAACAAACCTATACTCACAACTGTAAGACACCACCGCTAAATTACGCTTCAAGCAGAGAACCCGTTTGGAATTTCCGAAAAGCAAAAACACTGAAACTATTTCAGGAAACATCTGACTGCCTCCTGGGAAGAATTGACCAACACTGTTTGGAAACTTATTTGTGAAGACATAACACAAGCAATCCTGAATGCAGCGTCGAAAGGCCATCCCAATGGGCAGCCGGAAAGCATATAAACCTTTTTGGAATCAAGAAATTAAAAATACTATATCTGAAAGAAATAAAGCAAGAATAATTGCTCGAAACTGCACGTTCACAGAAGCAAAGATCCAATACAATAAAGCATGTCCAGAGTAAAGCTTGTAGTTAATAATGCTAAAGAGAAAAATGGACAGAAACTTGCTCCAACTTAGACCTTAGACAGAATGGAAATAAAGCATGGACTTTAGTTAAAAACCTCTCCGGAGAAAGTAGAAGGGTGAAACCCAAAACCAGTGACAGATGGGAGTAAGACAATCACTGAAGACAAGAAGAAAGCAGAACATTTCAATCATTATTTTGCCTCAGTTAACAGAGCAGGTAAGCTGTCAGAACTCAATAGAACACAGCTCTCTCAGTTGAAGAAACAAGAGAGAGCTCCAACAGCCAGCGACTCCCTTTTTGAAAATGAATTTAGCATGGATGAATTAGAGCAAGCCCTGAAGAAATTAAAACCTAGAAAATCTCCAGGCCCAGATAAGATCCACAAAGAAATGCTGCTACATCTTGGCCGGTCAGGGAGAGAAGTAGTTCTCAGGCTTATTAATAAAACTTGGAGGTCAAGCGAACTTCCAAAGGCATGGAGGAATGCATATATCGTCCCCATTCTTAAAACCAAAGAGCCTCCAGATGACCCCAAAAGCTACCGCCCGATATCCTTAACATCATGCTTGGGCAAAGTTGCAGAAAGAATGATAAACAGGCGCTTATATTGGTTCCTTGAGAGTTCTGGTGTTCTATGCCATGAACAGGCAGGCTTCAGAACCAACAGCTGCACAGAAGACCAGCTGTTCAGACTGACACAAAGAATACATGATGGCTTCCAGAATAAGAAACACACAGTGGCAGTCTTTGTCGACCTCCAGCAGGCCTATGACAGAGTATGGAGAAAAGGTCTCCTGATGAAGATGATGAACATAGGAATACATGGCAGATTGTATAACTGGGTGAAATACTTCCTGATAGATAGAACAATCCAGACTAAGATGCACAACGCAATCTCTTCTAAAGAAGTCTTGGAGGAGGGCTTGCCACAAGGCTCATCATTGAGCTGTACACTATTCCTAATCTTTATCAATGTCCAAGTCCAAGTCCTTTTAAGAAAAAAAAAGAAAAGCTCGACCACGTTCAGACTGCTGCTAGCTAGCCTAGGCTGCTAACAGTCTCCGCCTATTTTTGTGGTCTGGGTTATTTGCGTCACTTTCGTGACTGAATACTGGTGTTTGTGCCATTTCTGGCTTAATGCTTCCCTCCGTATCAAACCGCTCGTCCTGTTGTCACTGGTGCATGTCTTCCTTCTTCATTCTTGGTGTTTCCTGTTTGTTCTGTCTCCCTTTGATCTGGCTAGGCGTATCTCGAAGGAGAGCGAGCTTCCAAACACAACGACCTTTCGGCCACCATTTACTGTTTTAAAATTTTGAGTATTTTAATTTTGCCAAAAAGTACTGAAAACAGTTTTTGAATGTGAATAGTTCCGAAATGTGACAATTTTCCGCGTGTGACCATAGTGGTCTTATAGTTGTCTTCCTGTAATATGAACGGGTTAGTCATGTATTGGATATGTGTGTGAGAGTTTGTGTGGAGTCTTAAGCGGGTCCAGTCGTCATTTATTATTATGTGATCGGGTTGTGTTGATAGCTAAGCTCCGGTGTACGTAAATACCATATAACCGGACCGTCCAGCTCACGCTTTGAGATCCAAATGATCGGCGATGAGAATTGTTGTGGCATGTTGGGCAACGAACTCAAGTGCTCTCTGTGGGAATGGGTTGGGGGGTTAAACTCATAGTGCATCCGAAAGATTTAGGGAAAGGTGGGGGGAAGGGGAGCGGGAGGCCATTCAGTCAATTCTTGTCGTTGCCGTCTTGCTGGATTCTAGCGTGGCTTTTTGCCGGGACTATGTGTATCACGTTACCAACCTTTGCTATCATCCCAGTGATGGGGTGGTATTGGAGGTTATGCGTTCTAGTCCTGTCATTATCGAGTCACTTGTATTCCCTATTTGCTGTCAGTCATATTTTTGTTATGAGTCCTGTCGGTCATGTGCATGTTGTATGCATGCTGTGGAGTGGGATGGTTTTGTTTATGAATCCCCGGAGTATATGGACGCACCCAACTAGGTGTATGCGTACATGCACTCGAGTACTCATACATGCAGACAACACTACATATTTGTACGTCCTTTCATACTTATCCGTATATGCATACCTAATTGACATTACGTACACACGCAAACTCTTTCATATGCGTTTACCAATGCCTGTACTTACATTCATTAAAAAAAAAAAAACGAGTACATCCACACGTAGTGATATTCACTCTTCCATGTCTTATGCGTGTTGTGTCGCTTTGTCTGTAATTTCGTCTGGTCGTGTCACTTTTAAGCTATGTCCCGTTACTGGTATGTGACCTGTCCGGTACTGACGTATCATGTTTTGGTGGATGGTGTGCGATGACGTTCTTGCTGCTTACACCCTTCATTCCATTCGTTCTCATACAGCAACACAGTTTATGGTTTCTTTGATTGCACTGTCATTCATACACTCACAAATATATAAATATACACGCTCTCATATATATACACACATGCACACTCCTACCCACATATACATGCATACAGTAACATTTAAATCCATGTACTCATTCATCTGTACCTTTCGCACAACTATATTCCCACTGTTCCGTCCACACGTGATTCCGTACCATCCGCCTACATACACTGTGTCTTATGTATCCATCCTATACACAAATGCACTCATACTACACGCACTCATCCTTGTGTATGTGTCCATGTTCACATCTATGCACTCATCATACTTACACTATCTTTCTGACTCTAGGATGTCCGGGGTTACCATCTCGTCAGTTCCTTCTTTTATACTGAGTAAATCCCTAATCTGGTCTTTTTAGTTTTGATTTGTTTTAATAAGGTATTGTTTAACCAGTTTTTGGATGTCTTTATTGCTATCTACATTTAAACATTTGTTTGCAGTAATTTGTTGTTTGCGTTTTATAAAAAAAACTCCTCAATGGGTTTCCTCTCCAATTTATATTTAGTGCAGTTTATTATATAATGCTCTAATGTATTATCTTGAAAGCAGTCCAGACATAGTGGAGATGTAAATTTCTCTGGGTGCCACCCTAATCTAGCTCTCCATAGTAGTTTGTTAGCTGGAATTTTCAGTTTGTCCCGTACCTGTGTGTTAAGGCTGGGCTCTTTAAGGTTATTGTAGGCATCTCTGCCATTATTGCTCCCTTGCCATTGCAGTTTCCACATTTTAATTATATGTCGTTTGATTATGCTGGTCCTTTCTGTTTTTCCGAGTCCTACATCTATTAAAACATCACATTTTGCTCCCTTTTTGGCTGCTATGTCAGCTTTTTCATTGCCTATTACACCTCTGTGTGCTGGTACCCATGCAATGGTGACTTGGCATCCTTTATTCTTGAGCTGGGTTGTTAGATTTAGGATTGTCTCTTTAATATCTGGTCTACTGTTAGTTTTATGTGTTTTTAACGTCTGCACCGAGGACAATGAATCTGTCAGTATGGTAATTTTAGTTGGAGGTTTATTAATTACCATCTCTAGTGCCTTCATTATGCCAACTAGTTCTGCTGTGCATACTGCCACATGATCTGTTATTTTATATTCTCTTTGTATATTCCACTGTGGGATTATTACTCCTGCTCCTACTTCTCCTGCTTCATTCTTAGATCCGTCAGTGTATGCAACCAGATTGTCTGATCGGATCTGGTCTATGTATTCTTCTGTTATTGTTTTGGCTTCCAATGTTTCAGTATTCTTATTAATAATTTTCATCAGACTCGTGTCTGTCCTGGGCAGCTCTAGTCTCCATGGAGGGATTTGAGGGATAAACCTAACGCTTGCCTCTAGAGTCCTAGCTAAGTCCTCATCATCGTTAATTTTTAGTGCAGCGTCCCAGGCTGCTGGTCTCTGTATCTCTGACCGGTTTGTCACCTAGGTGGGTAATGTTATGATGAAAAGCGTCTGAAGCTGGGTGTCTGGCATCGTTGGCCGCTTTCATCCAATAGCTATAAGTTAGTTGTTTCCTTCTGAGGTTAAGAGGTGTGATGCCTAGTGCTACCTCCATGGCCTCTCTCGATGTCCCTTTGCCAGCGCCCATGATGTAAGTCAGGGCTTGGCACTGAATCCTATCAAGTTTGCATTTGCTGTTCTCTGATGCTGATTCGTATACTATGCTTCCGTATTCCATTTTGCCCCTAACGAAAGCTTTATAAAATTGTATTAGGGTGTCCTGGTGTGCTCCCCATCCGTTTCCTTTAATCATTTTCAGCATATTATTGTACTTTGTACACTTTACTACGAGATCATCAATGTGCTTAGCCCAGGTCATTTGCTCATCCAGAATCATTCCTAGAAATTTCGTCGAACGTGTCCGCTGAACTGTTCTGCCATTAATTTGGAGTCTCGTTACTTCTGGGTCATAATTAAGCTGTCTTTTAAAGTTGAATATCATGCTTACTGTTTTGTCGACGTTGATTTTAAATCCCCATTTTCCCATCCAATGCGCAACTTCGTCTAGACTTTTCTGCAATCTTTTCTTAGCGCAGGGGATCTGATTATGGCTGTGGTAGATTGCACAATCGATCTTTATCAATGACCTGCCAGAACAAATCAAGGCCGAAAAAGCCTTGTACGCTGATGACCTAGCAATATGGCAGAGTCATGAAAATGTGGAAAGTGGAGCCCAAAGACTGAATGGAGACCTTAGAAGACTGCATGAGTACTGCCAAAGATGGAAACTCAAGGTTAACTGTGCAAAGACGGTCTACACAATCTTTACCAAAAGCCACCAAGTAGCAAGGAAGAATATTAACCTGAGGTTAGACAAACACCAAGTGATGAAAGAAGAGCATCCCACATACCTTGGAGTCACACTTGACCGGCAGGTCAGCCTCAAAAACCATATTGAAAACGTCAGGAATAAGGCATTGAGGCGGTTACAGTTAATAAAGAGACTTGCAGGTACATCATGGGGATCAGACAAGGAAACTCTGAGAGGCTTATATCTAGGATATGTTTGCTCTGTGATAGAGTACAACAACTCACTGCTTACAACTTGCTCCAAAACTAACCTAAAGACTCTTGACAGAGTACAAAATAATGCCCTCCGATTAATCTGCGGAGCTATGCAGTCTACACCAACTGCTGCATGTGAAATCAATACAAATGTGGAACCCCTCGGGTTGCGGAGAGAAAAAGCCACTTTAGAAATGTATGAAAGATGCGTCAGAAAAAAATCGTAACTATCCTAATAGACATCTTGTAGAAAACTGGGAATACAAACAAAGAATAAAGCACAAATCGGTTTTACACTGTGTTAATGAAATTCAGGACAGATACCACCTCACAGAAAGACGTCAAGGAATTCAGAATGTTGCAAGAAACCTACCACCACATGCTCGTTTTAAAGCTCCAAAAGTCCGAATTAAATTAGTAGGCGAGGAAACCAAACAGTCCGACCCAATCGCTCTTATGAACTCATCACTAAAGACCATTGATTCTTACCCCCAAGAATGGATACATGTCTATACTGATGGATCAGTATTTAAAGCTACAATTAAAGCAGGTTACGGAATCTACATAGGTTATCCCGATGGATCTGTTGAAGAGATGTTTGATGCATGCGGGGAATTCTGTTCAAATTATGAAGCTGAAATAATTGCACTGGAAACAGCAGTATACCACCTAAAGACTGTAATGGATGTTTACCCTTCGAAGGTCCAAAATATTGTCATCTTCACAGATTCAATGTCTGCCCTTCAAGCTCTGGAGGGCATTGAACGCTGTAGAACTGACATAGCCAAGATAATCCTGGATGCTGATCAGCTTATTACCTCATACAACATCAGAATAGTGATGCAGTGGATTCCAGGTCACTCCGGCACACCAGGTAATGACAGAGCTGACAGATTGGCAAAGAAAGGAGCAACGCAAGAACAACCACCTACAGCGACAACCCTCCAGACATCAAAAACACTGATAAGAGCTATAAACAAAGAAACTTGGTTGAACAGATGGGCCATGGGAGACACTGGAAGAGAGGTTTATAGACATATGGCTGGCCCTGATCCTAATGACAGCATTAACCATCTAACAAGAAGGGACCAGGCCACCATCTTCAGACTTAGAACGCAACATACTCCACTCAATGGACATCTAAACAGAATACATCCACAACACTCCCCAGAGTACCAGATATGTAACTACCCCTACGAAACTGTTGAACACCATATCTTTGAGTGCCCAAAACTCAGTGAGACAAGAAGAACGCTACTCCCTCCGAGACCAGACAAGTGGAACCCCTTGTACGGAGGAAAAGAACAGCTTGTGAAAACATGCAAATTCCACTACATGGCATTGGGCCAAAGGGCGAAAGCTCATGCGCCGCTGGATCGATAACAACAACAACGACAATTCAGTACAAAATAATGCCCTCCGATTAATCTGCGGAGCTATGCAGTCTACACCAACTGCTGCATGTGAAATCAATACAAATGTGGAACCCCTCGGGTTGCGGAGAGAAAAAGCCACTTTAGAAATGTATGAAAGATGCGTCAGAAAAAAATCGTAACTATCCTAATAGACATCTTGTAGAAAACTGAGAATACAAACAAAGAATAAAGCACAAATCGGTTTTACACTGTGTTAATGAAATTCAGGACAGATACCACCTCACAGAAAGACGTCAAGGAATTCAGAATGTTGCAAGAAACCTACCACCACATGCTCGTTTTAAAGCTCCAAAAGTCCGAATTAAATTAGTAGGCGAGGAAACCAAACAGTCCGACCCAATCGCTCTTATGAACTCATCACTAAAGACCATTGATTCTTACCCCCAAGAATGGATACATGTCTATACTGATGGATCAGTATTTAAAGCTACAATTAAAGCAGGTTACGGAATCTACATAGGTTATCCCGATGGATCTGTTGAAGAGATGTTTGATGCATGCGGGGAATTCTGTTCAAATTATGAAGCTGAAATAATTGCACTGGAAACAGCAGTATACCACCTAAAGACTGTAATGGATGTTTACCCTTCGAAGGTCCAAAATATTGTCATCTTCACAGATTCAATGTCTGCCCTTCAAGCTCTGGAGGGCAGTGAACGCTGCAGAACTGACATACCCAAGATAATCCTGGATGCTGATCAGCTTATTACCTCATACAACATCAGAATAGTGATGCAGTGGATTCCAGGTCACTCCGGCACACCAGGTAATGACAGAGCTGACAGATTGGCAAAGAAAGGAGCAACGCAAGAACAACCACCTACAGCGACAACCCTCCAGACAGCAAAAACACTGATAAGAGCTATAAACAAAGAAACTTGGTTGAACAGATGGGCCATGGGAGACACTGGAAGAGAGGTTTATAGACATATGGCTGGCCCTGATCCTAATGACAGCATTAACCATCTAACAAGAAGGGACCAGGCCACCATCTTCAGACTTAGAACGCAACATACTCCACTCAATGGACACCTAAACAGAATACAGCCACAACACTCCCCAGAGTGCCAGCTATGTAACTACCCCTACGAAACTGTTGAACACCATCTCTTTGAGTGCCCAAAACTCAGTGAGCCAAGAAGAACGCTACTCCCTCCGAGACCAGACAAGTGGAACACCTTGTACGGAGGAAAAGAACAGCTTGTGAAAACATGCAAATTCCATTACATGGCATTGGGCCAAAGGGCGAAAGCTCATGCGCCGCTGGATCGATAACAACAACAACGACAATTCAGTACAAAATAATGCCCTCCGATTAATCTGCGGAGCTATGCAGTCTACACCAACTGCTGCATGTGAAATCAATACAAATGTGGAACCCCTCGGGTTGCGGAGAGAAAAAGCCACTTTAGAAATGTATGAAAGATGCGTCAGAAAAAAATCGTAACTATCCTAATAGACATCTTGTAGAAAACTGAGAATACAAACAAAGAATAAAGCACGAATCGGTATTACACTGTGTTAATGAAATTCAGGACAGATACCACCTTCCAGAAAGACGTCAAGGAATTCAGAATGTTGCAAAAAACCTACCACCACATGCTCGCTTTAAAGCTCCAGAAGTCCGAACTAAATTGGTAGGCGAGGAAACCAAACAGTCCGACCCAATCGCTCTTATGAACTCATCACTAGAGACCTTTGATTCTTACCCCCAAGAATGGACACATGTCTATACTGATGGATCAGCATTTAAAGCTACCATTAAAGCAGGTTACGGAATCTACATAGTTATCCCGATGGATCTGTTGAAGAGATTTTTGATGCATGCGGGGAATTCTGTTCAAACTATGAAGCTGAAATAATTGCACTGGAAACAGTAGTATACCACCTAAAGACTGTAATGGATGTTTACCCTTCAAAGGTTTAACATATTGTCATCTTCACAGATTCAATGTCTGCCCTTCAAGCTCTGGAGGGCAGTGAACGCTGCAGAACTGACATACCCAAGATAATCCTGGATGCTGATCAGCTTATTACCTCATACAACATCAGAATAGTGATGCAGTGGATTCCAGGTCACTCCGGCACACCAGGTAATGACAGAGCTGACAGATTGGCAAAGAAAGGAGCAACACAAGAACAACCACCTACAGCGACAACCCTCCAGACATCAAAAACACTGATAAGAGCTATAAACATAGAGACTTGGTTGAACAGATGGGCCATGGGAGACACTGGAAAGAGAGGTTTATAGACATATGTCTGGCCCTGATCCTAATGACAGCATTAACCATCTAACAAGAAGGGACCAGGCCACCATCTTCAGACTTAGAACGCAACATACTCCACTCAATGGACACCTAAACAGAATACAGCCACAACACTCCCCAGAGTGCCAGCTATGTAACTACCCCTACGAAACTGTTGAACACCATCTCTTTGAGTGCCCAAAACTCAGTGAGCCAAGAAGAACGCTACTCCCTCCGAGACCAGACAAGTGGAACACCTTGTACGGAGGAAAAGAACAGCTTGTGAAAACATGCAAATTCCATTACATGGCATTGGGCCAAAGGGCGAAAGCTCATGCGCCGCTGGATCGAAAACAACAACAAACAATGGATCGACATCATAGCACAAGGGTGGTAACCTATTAGTGCTCTGTTCTACATCTAAATTAAACCTGAGTCCTAAGAATCTCAGCGTAGGCACGTACTCCGTAGCACCGGCGAGGATCCTGAAATACTTTGGGTAGAATTGTAACTCCAAATTTTGCTCAGGCAGCCTCGTTGATCTACTCTTTTCGATTTCCAACTGTCAAAGGATTATTTTTACGTGTGCAACAAAATAGACGGCAGTGCCATCTTACTACTCAGAGATCGGTGGAAATTACTAGATGTCCACGTGAAGAAAATACCAGCCTTCACCAGGGCCTGAACCCAGGACATCCAGCACTCGAGGTGGACGCCATGCAACACCGCCAGGACACTCTGATATCCTCCTAGCAACTATCTTTTTTTCCTCTTCTTCTTTCGTTCGCCTGAAATTAGCAATATCAGCAATTGTGTCTCTTGTATAAATTTCACTGTTGTTGTTGTTAGTTCATTCAGTGGTCCATAGAGTTTACGTTCCACTGTTGTTCTTTCTGGCCAAAAGGTTTGCCTTAATGTGTCAAATTCGGTGCAGTCCTGGAGTACATGCTCTGCTGTCTGGGGCACCTTTCCACAGGTGCACATGGCTGATACGCCTATCCTGAATTGTGTGTACATGTGGTTACGTTATCGGTTGTGCCCTGTTCTGAGGCGGAGGATAATGACTTGTTCTGATCTGTCTATAATAAAATAGTCATCTTGTGCTGGGGCTGGTGGTTTCCTGATTGATTTAATGATTCTTTTCTTTTGGTGATGTATGACTGGTACATTTCTGCACGTTTGTAGCGCCTTCTCCTATCAGTTGATCAGCTTTCTTATTTCCAGGCACTCCACAATATGATTATATCCACTGCGTTACAACTCTTCGCTGAAGCCTAAGTTGTGTCGGCAGTGTTTGCAATTCTGGTAGTTTCCTAGACTGGTGTGCTTCAAGTACTGATTTTACACCTATCTTTTCTTATTGCCTACGATCTCTATTCTGCATTATGACTACACGTTAGCACTGAATAATTGTGTGGTCATTACCAGGCTTCCAAAAAAAGTCTCAGATAATTATGCAGCTATTCTTCATTGACTGTCTCACGTTCGATGCCACCAGTTCCTCCAACGTCTTTATCAGACAGCTGAGCAATATATCTATAGAAGATGCCATCAGTTTATGGTGTAATTTAGACAACCACTGACAGGGATCAATTTAGACAAAGTATACCGAGGCAAGCTATAAGCTAAGATAAAGATTGACAGGGATCACTTAGACAATGTTTACAGAGGTAAGCGGTGAACTAAGATAACGATAAACGGGAATTCATTTAGACAATGTATACCGAGGCAACCGATGAGCGAATACACAGATAGACATAAATGAATTTAGACAATGTATACCAGTTCAGGCTATAATGTAAGACTTCCATAGGCAGGGATGAATTCATACGAATTATTTAGAGGCAAGCGGTAATCTAAGACAACCAAAGTCAGGAATGAATTTAAACAAAGTATACAGAGGCAAGCGATGAATTAAGAAAACCATAGACAGGAATGAATTTAGACCAAACATCCAGAGGCAAGCGATGAACTAAGAGAACCATATACAGGAATGAATTTAGACAAAGTATACAGAGGCAAGCGATGAACTAAGATAACCATAGACAGGAATGAATTTAGATAAAGTATACAGAGGCAAGCCATGAACTAAGACAAATTATTTAGACACAAAAAGGGATTAATTATGCCATAGCATACAGAGAAAATGGATGAACTAAATAAAACACGAGGAGGATGGGAGGGTGCTTCAACCCATGTTTAATTTATGAGCCAGAGCCTTGAGGGACTATAATAACATTACTAATTGTAATAATGTAAAATACTGAAGGTGTCACGTGCCTGATTTAAGGATTTCTCCTCAAGAACCCACAGCACTCTGAAATAATAATGTTGAATCGTTGGCTCGTATTGGTCTAAGTTATATCCCGTGGCCAATATACGCCCAACTTATTTCAGGAGTAGGGCAACTGAAGCTTTGGCACTACAAAATATATATTATTCATAGGAACACTTGGCTGGACACTCCCACTACTATAACAAGGTAGCCCCCAGGTTATGATAGTATACTTTCATAGCCATGTTAACACAGATTACACTTATTACTCACACAAACATAAAAGATAGACAATTAGAATGGTGAAACAGGGACACCAAAGTCAGCCATGGACATTTCTGCATGTAATAAGTTCAATATAAATACAAATATAAATGAATAGATAATCAAGAGTGTTCAGTGAATGGAGTTCAGGAATCAATGACACAACCCAGATGTTGAAGCAGCCAAATGTAGTTCTTGAATATTACATGAGTTCATCATAGGAATCACAAGGAGCTGTGGGAAGAGAGCATTTATATAAATAAGAGATCACTTATCCCAATTCTTAGGTCAATGCTCCCCTCAGTTCATGGTGATTTGACTGTGGTTAACTCAATAGGTAGCTATGCCTCGATTTGATCTGGTACAAGCTGACTGTCTCACAGGTGAGGACACAAGAACTGCATAGGAACCCAACAAAGCTCTTGAAGACTGTAGTGCCCGTTGACTGTCTCACAGGTGAGGACACAGGAACTGCATAAGAGCCCAACAAAGCTCCTGAAGACTGATTCTCTGGATTGATGACATAGGTATCTGCAATTGTCTACTAGTCCTGGAATTCACAAACAAGCTCTTGCCATGTTGGGGTAGTGGCAACAATAGGTAGGACTTTTGGGTGTACTTGGTGCCCAGAATGGTATGGGTTGGTGGTTGTTGGCTGGACTGTGATTTGTCTGCCTGATCTCTAAGGAGGTATCATCCTGTCAGGAAAGAACTCAGAATTAGTAATCAACCTTATTCACACACCAGCTCACCCCACACTCTGCTACCCTTCGCCATTCCTCAGAGTGTAACTCTCAAGAACAGGAAACAATGTCTCCTTTCATTTATCTGTCTGTAAATTAGTACACCAGATAGAAGACAAGGTATATAGTGGAGATAGATAGACACTACCACACATAAGTCATCCACTCTCCACCCTCACATCTGCACTCGCAGACATACAATGTATACAGTTAGTACCTATATATATTTCACGTCTCCACCCCTGTTTCTGTGTCAAACACACCTTTGACTCAGAGCGTCTAGCTCTGACGTCACAGCAGTTAACTGTTAAAAGATTACCCAGATTCCATATTTCTGCTAGGAGGCACAAAACTTCATTTGTCTGGTCCGAGAATAAATACTTGTAGGGTTTAATATCTTTACAAATGGTGTGGGTTATCTAAAGCACAAACTATTTAGTCTGCACAGAGAAAGGTTTAATGTTCGGAGCCTGATCTCTGGACATCAAGAACGGCCTAACTCTGTGCGATCACGCAGCTGAATCTTCCCTTTTTGCAGCAGTGGCCAACTTTAAAAAGGCATATATTATGGTACTCGTAAACTATAATCAACTTACCCAAGCTAGGAATTCTTCAACGAGAGAACTGGTACTTCGAATGCGCCAATTTTATTCATAGACTGTATACACATCTTGACACTTTGGAGATCAGGCGAAAGAATGCCGCTCAAAACTACGCTTGGCGTCTCTAGGAAAGAAGTCCCTGTATTCATGCCCAAGGAGTAAACAGGCTTACAGGAATTTCTGAATTAAACACCAGAAATGTTAAGCCCACAGTTGCAAGTTTGAAAATGAAGATTTCCCAAAGCAACTAGAGGGTCTAGAAATGAATATTTCACCATTTAAAGGTATATATCAATATAAGGGACTATATACCCCTCCGGACGGGATTAAATCTGAAATGTGAAGTGCCCGCTTAGGGAAATCAGGGTCACGACTCGTCCATTGTGTAGGGTTGGCTGTTCACTCCACAACAGAAGGGTACAAAGTAATTTTTTAAAAATAACGAACACCAGAAGGTGAATACATAATTAGAATATCATTCAGCCAATGCCCTCCCCCTGGTAAATTATTTTGAGGTGGAGGCAGAGGCGCACTAACAATTATGTTTGGGGTCAACACATTCAAATAGGGGGAGACAGTGCGGCAGATCAAGGGGCCTGTGCTCCCCACACTGTATGTTAAATACGGCATATCTATACAAGAGACAAGAGACGAATTTAGTAGAGAACATGTGTGAACTAACACACAGACACATAAACACATCTTTACAAACAAATGATATATTGGGACAAACACCTTTAGTATAGACACGAAGTGATCCTAGAAAACTCCCTCTCCCTTCAGAGTGGAGACATGAAATAAGATTACTTACCAGTACACACACACACACCGACGTGCACGCACTCACACACACACACACACACACACAGGCACATACACACACAACCCATTTATACACGCACGTACTCGCACGGAGAAGAAGATATTAAGCAAAGTCACTGTCGCACTACAAATTGCTTGGTGAGTAAACGCAATAACACTACTCAATGCCCCATAGTATTGCTTCAAATCCCTCTTTAACGTTACATTCTCTAGTGTTTATTCTTCTTTTTACCGTCTTTCACTATACAGATCCCATCTTTAAGTGTCAGTCAATACTCGGATGGATTTATGCGCCCTATTAACCATAAGACTCAAGAGATTCTCTTTAGTTCTTCATCCCCTTTTCTTTCTCTAACATTTAAACAGAATAATACGAGCATCCGTTTATTCTATTGAAGCAATATAAACGCCTGTGTTTACTGTTGCCATGACAACTGGAATCAAACAAGGGCGTATTTAGCTTAGACTGGTCACTATGGGCGTAATCAAGAGACAGTATGCAACAACACGTCTGCCGTCTGTTTGAGTGCGTTAACTCAGGCTGTCTGTCAAGTGAGATTGTTCGTCTGTCTGATCTGAGTACAGACATTTGTGCGTGGGTTATTTAGGAAACCAGAGCAGACGGACAATCATAGAATTCTGACAGTTATAGTAAAAGCATTCAAGATAAGGAGATATTCCAAAACAAAAGACATAGGAAAGGCATGAAATATTTATCAGATGTGCAGAATTATCAACAATGAACAAAGGACCTTGCAGCAATAAACCTCAATACGACAATGACGAAGATGATGATACTTATGAGAATGAAGGTGATGATGATGATGACGAGGAAGAAATAGAAAAACAAGAGGAGAAAAGAAGAAGAAGAAGAAGAAGAAGAAGAAGAAGAAGAAGAAGAAGAAGAAGAAGAAGAAGAAGAAGAAGAAGAAGAAGAAGAAGAAGAAGAAGAAGAAGAAGAAGAAGAAGAAGAAGAAGAAGAAGAAGAAGAAGAAGAAGAAGAAGAAGATGATGATGATGATAATGATAAAGAAAAAAAAGAAGAAGAAAAAGAAAAAAGAAGAAAAAGAAGAAGAAGAAGAAGAAGAAGAAGAAGAAGAAGAGGAAGAAGAATAAGAAGAAGAAGAAGAAAAAGAAGATGATGATGAAGAAAAAGAAGACGAGGGAGAAGGAGAAGAAGAAGAAAAGAAGAAGAAGAAGAAGAAGAAGAAGAAGAAGAAGAAGAAGAAGAAGAAGAAGAAGAAGAAGAAGAAGAAGAAGAAGAAGAAGAAGAAGAAGAAAAAGAAGAAGAAAAATAAGAAGAAGAAGAAGATGATGATGATGATGATGATGATGATGATGATGATGATGATGAAGTAGAAGTAGAGAAGAAGAAGAAGAAGAAGGAAGAAAGAAGAAGAAGAAGAAAAAAGAAAGAAAAAGAAGAAGAAGAAGGAAAGAAGAGAGAAGAAGAAAAGAAGAAAAGAGAAGAAAGAAGACACGAAAGAAAGGGGAAAAGAGAAGAAAGAAAGAAGAAGAAGAAGAAAGAGAAGAAGAGAAGGGAAAAGAAGAAGAAGAAGAAGAAGAGAAGAAAAGAAGAAGAAGAAGAAGAACGAAGAAGAAGA
>CAJHNH020005362.1:0-22340 GCA_905116865.2 Candidula unifasciata
ATACATAGAATAGGTCGTGGTACAGCAAACAAGACTATCTCTATATTTGCCACAATAACCATATTAAACACGATTTTCTATTTTCTGTTTTTTTTTTTCAAACAACCTTCAATGGGGGAGGGGGGGGGGGGGGGGGCAATCGAGGACTATCTCGACGTCGGCGCAGACAGTGACTGCGACATTAACTTCATTAACCGTGTTAGACACGTGCGATTTCTATTTCATTAATATATCTGGAGTATCTGTCTACGAGAAAACAATTGCCTGCGGTTTTGAATTGTGTTTTAATCGCGACACAGTGGTAGGGACACATATGTCTAATAGTTGTGTTCTCTTTTCGTTGTTCCGATTAAGTGGCTGCTTGGTCGAATGGTTAGAACACTGGGTTCAAGTGCGGTAGACCTGGGTTCGAATCCACAGTAGTTAAATTTTTTTTTTACCCCGGACTAAAATAATATCCTCATCTGCTCTGTCGTGGTGACAGCACTAGCCATGTTGCCTTAATATTAAAAAAAGTTACGTGCAGCCAACGCCTTCTCTAATACTAATACATAGAGTAGGTCGTGGTACAGCAAACAAGACTATCTCTATATTTGCCACAATAACCATATTAAACACGATTTCTATTTTCTGTTTTTTTTTTCAAACAACCTTCGATGGAGGGGGGGGGGGGGGGGGGGGGGAAATCAAGGACTATCTCGACGTCGGCGCAGACATTGACTGCGTCATTAACTTCATTAGACAGGTGCGATTTCCATTGTCTTTCTTTTCTAAAAACCTTTGATGAGGGAGAGGGTACTAGGTGGATTTAGTTGTGGGGGGGGGGGTGGGGGGGGGATCAAAGACTATCTCAAATTACGCCACACAGCAACGCGTGGCCGGGTACAGCTAGTATATATATATATATATATATATATATATATATATATATATATATATATATATATATATATATATATATATATATATATATATATATATATATATATATATATATATATATATATATATTTCTGTGATAGTTATGTACAGAAAAATATCCATTCTATTTGCTACCCCGCACCCTCACTCTACCAACAAACATGGCGACATAACCAACCAGCTACCCAGTCAGCTCGACATCACCCCCCCCCCCCCCCCCCCTCGGCCTTGACCCCTAACCCTCGCTCCATCCCCTACAAACCCACACAAATTTGATGAGGACAGTTTTTGTATTAAACGAGACACTGCAGAAATCACCCCAGGATGGAGAGGCAGCTGAACTAATCCAGGTGATCCAGCTCGGTTATATCCATATCCAATTAATCAAATCCGGTTTGAAACACCTCTGGCATTTTTAGTCTGACCCAGTTTTCCTAAACCAGTCTGAAAACCGACAGCTGTCGTTTCCAAAGTGTAGGGTTCACACCCGTCTCCAGCTGGATTATTCCAACATTCTTCACTGTGTCTTATACAACATTAAGATAACAGTAAACATTCAGTCCTGTCTTATACAGCATCAAGATAACAGTAAACATTCTGTCTTGTCTGACACAATGTCAGGATAGAGGTAAACATTCTGTGGAGTAAACATTTTACCGTGTCTGATACATTGTCAGGATAAAAGTAAACATCACGTGTCTTGTACGATAAGAAGGTAACATTAAACATTCTATCGTGTCTTGTACGATGAGAAGATAACAATAGACATTCTTTCGGGTCTTGTACGATAAGAAGATAACAGTAAACATTCTGTCGTGTCTTGTACGATAAAAAGATAACTGTAAACATTCTGTCGTGTCTTGTGCTATGAGAGGATAACAGTAAACATTGTCGTTTCTCCCACAATATCAGGATAACAGTAAACATTATGTCGTGTCTGGAACGATGAGAAGATAACAGTAAACATTGTCGTTTCTCACACAATGTCAGGATAACAGTAAACATTCTGTCGTGTCTTGTACGATAAGAAGATAACAGTAAACATTATGTCGTGTCTTGTACGATAAGAAGTGAACAGTAAACATTCCGTCGTGTCTTGTAGGATAAGAAGTTAACAGTAAACATTCCGTCGTGACTTGTACGATAAGAAGATAACGGTAAACATTCTGTCGTTTCTTATACGATAAGAAGATAACAGTAAACATTCTGTCATGTCTTGTACTATGAGAAGATAACAGTAAACATTCTTTCATGTCTTGTACGATGAGAAGATAACAGTAAACATGCTCTCGTGTCTTGTACGATGAGAAGATAACAGTAAATATTCTTTCGTGTCTTGTACGATGAGAAGATAACAGTAAACATTCTGTCGTGTCTTGTACGATAAGAAGATAACAATAAACATTCTGTCGTGTCTTGTACGATAAAAATTTAACAGTAAACATTCTGTCGTGTCTTGCACGATGAGAAGATAACAGTAAACATTATGTCGTGTGTCGTATACAATGTCAGGATAAAAGTAAACATTCTGTCGTGTGTCTCATACAATGTCAGGATAAAAGTAAACATTCTGTCGTGTGTCTAATACAATGTCAGGATAAAAGTAAACATTTTGTCGTGTGTCTTGTACAATGTCAGGATAAAAGTAAACATTTTGTTCTATGTCTCATACAATGTCAGGATAAAAGTAAACATTCTGTCGTGTGTCTTATACTATGTCAGGATAAAAGTAAACATTCTGTCGTGTGTCTCATACAATGTCAGGATAACAGTAAACATTCTGTCGTGTGTCTCATACAATGTCAGGATAACAGTAAACATTCTGTCGTGTGTCTCATACAATGTCAGGATAAAAGTGAACATTCTGTCGTGTGTCTCATACAATGTAAGGACAAAATTAAACATTCTGTCGTGTCTTAAACGATGAGAAGATAAAAGTAAACATTCTGTCGTGTCTTTACGATAAGAAGACAACAGCAAACATTATGTCGTGTCTTGTACGATGAGAAAGTAACAGTAAACATTCTGTCGTGTCTTGTACGATAAGAAGATAGTAAACATTCTGTCATGTCTTGTACGATGAGAAGATAACAGTAAATATTCTTTCGTGTCTTGTACGATGAGAAGATAACAGTAAACATTCTGTCGTGTCTTGTACGATAAGAAGATAACAATAAACATTCTGTCGTGTCTTGTACGATAAGAATTTAACAGTAAACATTCTGTCGTGTCTTGCACGATGAGAAGATAACAGTAAACATTATGTCGTGTGTCGTATACAATGTCAGAATAAAAGTAAACATTCTGTCGTGTGTCTTATACAATGTCAGGATAAAAGTAAACATTCTGTCGTGTGTCTCATACAATGTCAGGATAAAAGTAAACATTCTGTCGTGTGTCTAATACAATGTCAGGATAAAAGTAAACATTTTGTCGTGTGTCTTGTACAATGTCAGGATAAAAGTAAACATTTTGTTCTATGTCTCATACAATGTCAGGATAAAAGTAAACATTCTGTCGTGTGTCTTATACAATGTCAGGATAAAAGTAAACATTCTGTCGTGTGTCTCATACAATGCTGTCGTGTGTCTCATACAATGTCAGGATAACAGTAAACATTCTGTCGTGTGTCTCATACAATGTCAGGATAAAAGTAAACATTCTGTCGTGTGTCTCATAGAATGTAAGGATAAAATTAAACATTCTGTCGTGTCTTAAACAATGAGAAGATAAAAGTAAACATTCTGTCGTGTCTTTACGATAAGAAGATAGTAAACATTCTGTCATGTCTTGTACGATGAGAAGATAACAGTAAATATTCTTTCGTGTCTTGTACGATGAGAAGATAACAGTAAACATTCTGTCGTGTCTTGTACGATAAGAAGATAACAATAAACATTCTGTCGTGTCTTGTACGATCAGAATTTAACAGTAAACATTCTGTCGTGTCTTGCACGATGAGAAGATAACAGTAAACATTATGTCGTGTGTCGTATACAATGTCAGGATAAAAGTAAACATTCTGTCGTGTGTCTTATACAATGTCAGGATAAAAGTAAACATTCTGTCGTGTGTCTCATACAATGTCAGGATAAAAGTAAACATTCTGTCGTGTGTCTAATACGATGTCAGGATAAAAGTAAACATTTTGTCGTGTGTCTTGTACAATGTCAGGATAAAAGTAAACATTTAGTTCTATGTCTCATACAATGTCAGGATAAAAGTAAAACATTCTGTCGTGTGTCTCATACAATGTCAGGATAAAAGTAAACATTCTGTCGTGTGTCTCATACAATGTCAGGATAAAATTAAACATTCTGTCGTGTCTTAAATGATGAGAAAATAAAATTAAACATTCTGTCGTGTCTTAAATGATGAGAAAATAAAAGTAAACATTCTGTCGTGTCTTTACGATAAGAAGATAACAGTAAACATTCTGTCATGTCTTGTACGATGAGAAAATAACAGCAAACATTCCGTCGTGTCTTGTACGATAAGACGATAACAGTAAACATTCTGTCATGTCTTGTACGATAAGAAGATAACAGTAAACATTCTGTCGTGTCTTGTACGATGAGAAGTTAACAGCAAACATTCTGTCGTGTGTCTTATACAATGTCAGGATAAAAGTAAACATTCTGTCCTGTGTCTTATACAATGTCAGGATAAAAGTAGACATTCTGTCGTGTGTCTCATACAATGTCAGGATAACAGTAAACATTCTGTCGTGTGTCTCATACAATGTCAGGATAAACGTAAACATTCTTTCGTGTGTCTCATACAATGTCAGGATAAACGTAAACATTTTGTCGTGTGTCTCATACAATGTCAGGATAAAAGTAAACATTCTGTCGTGTCTTGTACGATGAGAAGATAACAGTAAACATTCTGTCGTGTCTTGTACTATGAGAAGATAAAAGTAAACATTCTGTCTTGTCTTGTACTATGAGAAGATAAAAGTAAACATTCTGTCGTGTGTCTCATAGAAAATATAAGCAAGAATGCCTAGCTCAGGAATGAAAATATTAGTAACATCAACGAAATACTCTTTGAACAAAGAAGACACAAACAATAGACTGCACAATTTATTGCCTGCCATATTTCGCTGTATCTCGTCAGGTGCATACTACAGTAACAATTGATTAAAATTGAGCAAATAGCTGAATCCTAGAAACTGAAACACAAATTCGAGTACATTTTAGGATTCAGCTATTTGCTCCATTTTAATCAATTGTTACTGTAGTATGCACCTGACGAGATACAGCGAAATATGGCAGGCAATAAATTGTGCAGTCTATTGTTTGTGTCTTCTTTGTTCAAATTCACATCGGGGAAACATTGCTTTGATTATCTGAAATACTCTTTGTCGATGACCAAGCCTTGACTGCAGATACAGCCATGAATTAGCAACAGCATCTCACATCCATGAATGAAGAAAGGAAATGAAATATTAAGAGGATCAACATCGAAAAGACAGAAGTAATGTCAATAGGAAGAATGAAGCAGAATTTAAACACAGAATTAGAGAATACATATATTATACGTGTATCTGAGTGTAAATATCTTGGAACAACATTCACTGTATATGGTAAATTGGACGAAGAAATTCACATCTGATACAGACATTGGGCTTCAACCTGGTATCCGTGAAACGACAAAACCACGACACTGGGCTACAACCTGGTATCAGTGAGACGACAAAACCACGACACTGGGATACAACCTAGTATCTGTGAGGCGACAAAACCCCGACACTGGGCTACAACCTGGTATCTGTGATGCGACAAAACCACAACACTGGGCTACAACCAGGTATCAGTGAGACGACAAAACCACGACACTAGGCTACAACCAGGTATCAGTGAGACAACAAAACCACGACACTTGGCTACAACCTGGTATCAGTGAGACAACAAAACCACGACACTGGGCTACAACCTGGTAATAGTGAGACAACAAAACCACGACACTAGGCTACAGCCTGGTATCAGTGAGATGACAACTGAATCCGAAAACGTACTTGGCTTGCCATCGCTTAGCTGTTCCAGTTTTTAGTTGGCAACTTTTGGTCTATCCAGACGACAAGGTGCCAATGCTACAGGAAGACATGGGAGTACAGCCCATGGCGATGGCGAGAGGGACTTGCAAGACCAACTTTTTTTAAACCCAAATCTCCCACAATAATTACATGAGAATGCAGGACCTTTATTGCCATCAAGCATATTCTTCTAAATGTTATAGCACTCAGGGCAGTCCCATAAGTGCTCCGTCCTAATCATCAGCAGCAAATGCAGCGTTCCAGATTTGACAATAGTAAGAGTCTGACTGTATCTCTCTCCTCTGGGGGTTGAGCCTGGGTCAGATCTTAGACCACTTCTCGCTGCATCATTTTCTTCGCACCGTCAGATCGATATATGCCTCCGTACTATTCAATCGCTCCCATTTGGTCCTTTCAACATTAGCTTGTCGTGAGTCACTTTACCATAAAGTAGTGCAGAAGCAGTCATTCTATCCTACTGTTCGTTTCTAAACACACTTGCATTCACTGGGGAAAATATTCAAAGGATAATAAGTAGCCAGAGTCTCTGACACGATTCATTCTAGTCTGCATGGATTTTACCTGTTTCGATCTTTCTCAACGTAATATGTGAGTCAGTTACAATTACGACATTTGTGGGCCACTAGTTCTCAAGCCTGATGAAAGCTGCGGTGTCTGCCTCCACCTCCATTCTCAAATTAGATAACGCCTCTCAGACGTTTAAATTTCGGGTTCCTGTCCACACATGCATGGAAATACAAGATTTTTTTTATATCTAATGAATGAAATACCAAGTAACGGAATGTCATGTAAAAATTTTAATTTCGTGGTTTACCATCTCAATTTTCCAGATGTCTACAGCAGACTCAGGGAAAACACAGGATCCGGCGTTCCCGCCAGGTGGGATGACCGCGGAGGAATATCGCCAACGAGGTAACTACTTTCACATGTGTCTGGTTTCTGATGGAAGTCCGCTTTCTCTCATGTCCCACACAGTGTCCACAATGGCGGCGTGACAACCCCTTGGTTGAGGCTCCTATATGAACACCCCTACCCCACCCCCTAATCCTACACCCCTCCCCTAAAAAAAGGAGATGAAACTGGGGTCGAGGGTCATTTGAATTCCACTTTTTTTTTGCCTCTGAAGATTGATACGTTTTCTTATGCAGTATTTGTTTATAATTTTTTTTTTTTTTTTTGTTGCTATGTAAATAATATTTTTGTAAGTTTAGCCATTCGCACATTATTATTGTTATTATTATTATTATTATTATTATTATTAGCTGTCATCAGCTGTAAACTTGAGTGGGAAAATGTAGGTTGCTCTTCCACTTGTGGACTTCATTTGGTCTCGATCCTACTTCATGACATACACGCACCATTCGTTTCTTGGTCTGCCCACGATAATACAATGCTCTTGTTGTCTTCTACCGTGTGTTGGCGTTACCTTACACTTTTGTATCACCTGGAGAGAATGATACATCTGAGTGTGACCAGAGGGTCTGGCAAGCTCACTAAACTCATAAGAATGGCAAGACGGACATATAACCAGATTGTGACCGGTACCATTAGTATTGGAACTCTGCGCTGGCTGCTGAAAACAGGGACAGCGCGCATATGGGAATTCCCCGAGTGCTGTGATGTCGAATCTTGGCTCGACAACTCAACTCAACTCAGCTCCTTTAAAATTAAGTCTTTGTTATTCTTAAGCTTATCTGTTTTGGATATAAAGAGTTACACTGACCCCCCATGCCACCGACGGAGTTAAACGTCCGATGCGACAAGAATAAAACAAAACCTTAGTACTCGAGCTTCGTGAGATTGTTAAACTAGTTCACTAACCTTTAATACACATAGCAGCACCCCACTTCAGCACACTATAATATAAGACCCAGGAGACACGTAGCTGCACCCCACTTCAGTACACTATAATATAGGAGACATGTAGCAGCACCACACTTCAGTACACTATAATATAAGACCCAGGAGACATGTAGCTGCACCCCACTTCAATACACTATAATATAAGACCCAGGAGACATGTAGCAGCACCACACTTCAGTACACTATAATATAAGACCCAGGAGACATGTAGCAGCACCCCACTTCAATACACTATAATATAAGACCCAGGAGACATGTAGCTGCACCACACTTCAGTACACTATAATATACGACACAGGAGACACGTAGATGCACCACACTTCAGTACACTATAATATAAGACCCAGGAGACATGTAGCTGCACCACACTTCAGTACACTATAATATAAGACCCAGGAGACATGTAGCAGCACCCCACTTCAATACACTATAATATAAGACCCAGGAGACATGTAGCTGCACCACACTTCAGTACACTATAATATACGACACAGGAGACACGTAGATGCACCACACTTCAGTACACTATAATATAAGACCCAGGAGACATGTAGCAGCACCACACTTCAGTACACTATAATAGAAGACCCAGGAGACATGTAGCAGCACCACACTTCAGTACACTATAATATAAGACCCAGGAGACATGTAGCTGCACCACACTTCAGTACACTATAATATAAGACCCAGGAGACATGTAGCAGCACCACACTTCAGTACACTATAATATAAGACACAGGAGACATGTAGCAGCACCACACTTCAGTACACTATAATATAAGACCCAGGAGACATGTAGCTGCACCCCACTTCAATACACTATAATATAAGACCCAGGAGACATGTAGCAGCACCACACTTCAGTACACTATAATATAAGACCCAGGAGACATGTAGCAGCACCCCACTTCAATACACTATAATATAAGACCCAGGAGACATGTAGCTGCACCACACTTCAGTACACTATAATATAAGACACAGGAGACACGTAGATGCACCCCACTTCAGTACACTATAATATAAGACCCAGGAGACATGTAGCTGCACCACACTTCAGTACACTATAATATAAGACCCAGGAGACATGTAGCTGCACCACACTTCAGTACACTATAATATAAGACCCAGGCGACACATAGCAGCACCCCACTTCAGTATACTATAATATAAGACCCAGGAGACACGTAGATGCACCCCACTTCAGTACACTATAATATAAGGCCCAGGAGACAAGTAGCGGCACCCCACTTCAGTACACTATAATATAAGACCCAGGAGACACGTAGATGCACCCCACTTCAGTATACTATAATATAAGACCCAGGAGACATGTAGCTGCACCACACTTCAGTACACTATAATATAAGACCCAGGAGACATGTAGCAGCACCACACTTCAGTACACTATATTATAAGACCCAGGAGACATGTAGCAGCACCACACTTCAGTACACTATAATATAAGACCCAGGAGACATGTAGCTGCACCACACTTCAGTACACTATAATATAAGACCCAGGAGACATGTAGCAGCACCACACTTCAGTACACTATAATATAAGACACAGGAGACATGTAGCAGCACCACACTTCAGTACACTATAATATAAGACCCAGGAGACATGTAGCTGCACCCCACTTCAATACACAATAATATAAGACCCAGGAGACATGTAGCAGCACCACACTTCAGTACACTATAATATAAGACCCAGGAGACATGTAGCAGCACCCCACTTCAATACACTATAATATAAGACCCAGGAGACATGTAGCTGCACCACACTTCAGTACACTATAATATAAGACACAGGAGACACGTAGATGCACCCCACTTCAGTACACTATAATATAAGACCCAGGAGACATGTAGCTGCACCACACTTCAGTACACTATAATATAAGACCCAGGAGACATGTAGCTGCACCACACTTCAGTACACTATAATATAAGACCCAGGAGACACGTAGATGCACCACACTTCAGTACACTATAATATAAGACCCAGGAGACATGTAGCAGCACCACACTTCAGTACACTATAATATAAGACCCAGGAGACATGTAGCAGCACCACACTTCAGTACACTATAATATAAGACCCAGGAGACATGTAGCAGCACCACACTTCAGTACATAATAATATAAGACCCAGGAGACATGTAGCTGCACCCCACTTCAATACACTATAATATAAGACCCAGGAGACATGTAGCTGCACCACACTTTAGTACACTATAATATAAGACACAGGAGACACGTAGCTGCACCCCACTTCAATACACTATAATATAAGACTCAGGAGACATGTAGCAGCACCACACTTCAGTACACTATAATATAAGACCCAGGAGACATGTAGCAGCACCACACTTCAGTACACTATATTATAAGGCCCAGGAGACAAGTAGCGGCACCCCACTTCAGTACACTATAATATAAGACCCAGGAGACACGTAGATGCACCCCACTTCAGTATACTATAATATAAGACCCAGGAGACACGTAGATGCACCCCACTTCAGTACACTATAATATAAGACCCAGGAGACACGTAGCTGCACACCACTTCAGTACACTATAATATAAGACCCAGGAGACACGTAGCTGCACACCACTTCAGTACACTATAATATAAGACTCAGGAGACACGTAGCTGCACCCCACTTCAGTACACTATAATATAAGACACATGAGACACGTAGCTGCAGCCCACTTCAGTACACTATAATATAAGACACAGGAGACACGTAGCTGCACCCCACTTCAGTACACTATAATATAAGACACAGGAGACACGTAGCAGCACCCCACTTCAGTACACTATAATATGAGACAGAGACACGTAGCTGCACCCCACTTCAGTACACTATAATATGAGACAGAGGAGACACGTAGCTGCACCCCACTTCAGTACACTATAATATGAGACAGAGGAGACACGTAGCAGCACCCCACTTCAGTACACTATAATATAAGATACAGGGGACACGTAGCTGCAAACCACTTCAGTACACTATAATATAAGATATGAGACAGAGGAGACACGTAGCTATAACATATAGCTGCACCACACTTCAGTACACTATAATATAAGACCCAGGAGACATATAGCTGCACCCCACTTCAGTACACTATAATATAAGACACAGGAGACATATAGCTGCAAAACACTTCAGTACACTATAATATAAGACACAGGAGACATATAGCAGCACCCCACTTCAGTACACTATAATATAAGACACAGGAGACACATAGCTGCACCCACTTCAGTACACTATAATATAAGACACAGGTGACATATAGCTGCACCCCACTTCAGTACACTATAATATAAGACACAGGAGACATATAGCTGCACCCCACTTCAGTACACTATAATATAAGACACAGGAGACATATAGCTGCACCCCACTTCAGTACACTATAATATAAGACCCAGGAGACATATAGCTGCACCCCACTTCAGTACACTATAATATAAGACACAGGAGACACATAGCTGCACCCCACTTCAGTACACTATAATATAAGACACAGGAGACATATAGCTGCACCCCACTTCAGTACACTATAATATAAGACACAGGAGACACGTAGCTGCAGCCCACTTCAGTACACTATAATATGAGACAGAGGATACACGTAGCAGCACCCCACTTCAGTACACTATAATATAAGACCCAGGAGACATATAGCTGCACCCCACTTTAGTACACTATAATATAAGACCCAGGAGACACGTAGATGCACCCCACTTCAGTACACTATAATATAAGACACAGGAGACACGTAGCTGCAGCCCACTTCAGTACACTATAATATAAGACACAGGAGACACGTAGCTGCACTTCAGTACCTACTTCAGACACTATACATATGAGACAGAGGATAAGACACAGTAGCAGCACCCCACTTCAGTACACTATAATATAAGACCCAGGAGACACGTAGCTGCACCCCACTTTAGTACACTATAATATAAGACCCAGGAGACACGTAGACACTCATCGAAAACGCTGCAGGGGCTATCTGAATGCACCAGAGCCAGTTGTCAGTGGCCCACGTCCTACACTATAATATAAGGTACATATATGATAAGACCCAGGAACATTATAGCTGATCCTACTTCACATAAGACCCTGGTCTAGGAGATAATCTCCAAACTCCATCCCCTGGGGACAGGATGTTTCTCACATAACATTGCCATCGCACCAAATACCACGACTACCACTACCATCACACCAACTACTACAACCACAACAACTAACATTTCCATCAAACTAATTACCACAACTACCACACCATCGCACCAACTACCACGACTACCACTACCATCACACCAACTACTACAACCACAACAACTAACATTTCCATCAAAATAATTACCACAACTACCACACCATCGCACCAACTACCACAACTACCATTATCATCGCACCAACTACCACAACTACCACAATTACGACGACTACCACAACCAGCGCACAGACTACCACAACAACCACAACCATCGCACCAGCTACCACAGCCGTCGCACTAACTACCACAGCTATCACTACCATTGCACCAACTACCACAACCATCACACAAACCACCACAACAACCGCAACCTTCGCACCAGCTACTATAACAACCACAACCATCGCACTAACTACCACATCAACTACAACCACCCCGAATTCAACACTAAAAATTGCATGCAGCAAACACACACACTTCCACAATTACGACAACCACAAACCAGAACCTAAAATTTCCATTAGCCACTCATCGGTAGCTCCATCCCTCTCCCCCCCACCCCCCCCCCCCATCCCTTCCCCCCCCCCCCCTCCCCTTCATCCCTCTCTTCTCCCCTCCGCAGCTCCCTCAGAGCCGCCATATTAGTGAACCGATTGGTGGCACCAACAGAAATTAATATCTGTGGCTTGGATGTCAAGATGGCAGGCAAATGACTGTCTGAGACGGCAAAAATCCTGTTATTATACCGTCACACGTCAGTCTTCACATCATCCATGTCCTTTTGGAGTCCCAGATACTCGTTGTGATGTCGATAATGGTTTTCGTCATCGGATTCGATTGCTGGCGACTAAATGAAATGAAATAGCTGGCCACGTTTGTGGTAATGGGATCGATACGCTAGTATCGGTGTGATTAATAAATGTTTAACTTCAAAGTAATTTGCGAATAGTCAGTGAATAGTGGGGGGAAATGGCTTTACTAGGGGTGGGTGGGGGAGGGGGGGGGGGGGGGGTGAAGCCAGCACCGTATCAGAGTGTGCACAAGTTTACAGAGTCAGTATCATCATCATGTAGCAGGTCCTTTCCAGAACGTCTCTTATGAAAGTCTGCCTGAAAGAAACTCGGTCTCTCGCCAGCTCCCCCGCCTCATGCACTTTCATACTCAAGGAGTCACTTATATCCTGTGCCCATCTTCGTGTCGGTCGGCCCCTGCCCCTCTTCCTGGTACCATGCCTTCTAGTATAATTTTTTCCAGTCCGTCGTAGAGCTTGATTCGACCAAAATATTTAACTTTCGAGAAAGGATGCTGTTTATTAGCCAATCTTCCTTGATGTTCAGATCTTTTAACTTGTCAGTATTTCTCATCTTCTTTGTCCAAGATATTCTGAGAATATTTCTATAGCATTTCACTCTGTATAGTTAGAATAAATCAGAGACTAGTTGAACCAGCCACAGTAACATGTGGAGTAAAACAAGGATGTGTCTTATCGCTACTGTTGTTTATGAGATACGTCGACAATACATGCAAGGAAGCAAGTCCGGGAACACAAAATATTACTGATATCAACAAATTACTCTTTGCTAATGACCAGGCCTACACAAGCAGATACAGCCATGATTTGCCTACAGTATCTCACACAAGAATGCTTAGAATACCTTGGACAGCCAAAAAGAGCAACCAAGAGGTTTTGAAAGAGGCAGGAGCCCGAAGACAACTTATCACAGACATCAGAAGGAGACAGTCATCATTTTTCGGCTATGTGAAGGGGGGAAATGGAACATGTTGTGACCACTGGAAAGATCTGTGGAAGGAAGGAAAGGGAAAGACAACTAGAGAAGATTCTTGGCAGTCTTGTTGCATTGCATGGAGGTGTGTCAGCACACGAACTTAAACATGCTGCAGGAGATCGAAGATTTTGGGGAGGCATAATCGCTCAAGCCAGTCGGCACGGCAACTAATGATTATGATAATCTGACAGCCATAAATGAGGAATGTAAAATATATTATATGAAAATCAACAATTTAAAAAACACAAACAACCCTAGAAGTAATGCCAGTAGGAAGAAAGACGCAAAAACATAAATATAGCAGTCAAAAGCAACGGCATTACACAAGTGTGTGAGTTGGAACATGTATAAACAACATTCATCGGAGATGGGAAAGTGGACGAAGAAAACAACATCAGATGCCGTCAAGTAAACCAGGAAGTGCTATAGCTGGCCTTCGTCTTGCAGCGTAAGACAACCCTGGTCAAAACAAAAGAAATACATCACTAAAAGCATATTTGCTCCCAGCCTCTGCTACCAGTGCCAGACATGGTCATTCACAACAACAGAATCGGCACAGAACTAATTCTAAGTTACACAGAAAGACAACAAATCAAATGGTTTGGCCACTTAGAGAGAATACCCTGTGACGCTATACCATACAAGGTATACACCAACAGAAGATAAGGACGCAGACCGCGAGATAGACCAAGAACAAGATGGAAAGATAACATCAAAGATACTCTTCCACAGCACCCCAATCACTGGGGCCTCAATACATATATCCCTAAACACAGGGGCCTCAGCACATCATATCCTAGAATACTGCAGTGGGTACCCTGTAACCAACCTTTAGTGTGACGATGATACATTATATCCCAGAATACTGCAGTGGGTACCCTGTAACCAACCTTTAGTGTGACGATGGCACATCATATCCCAGAATACTGCAGTGGGTACCCTGTAACCAACCTTTAGTGTGACGATGGCACATCATATCCCAGAATACTGCAGTGGGTACCCTGTAACCAACCTTTAGTGTGACGATGACACATTATATCCCAGAATACTGCAGTGGGTACCCTGTAACCAACATTTAGTGTGACGATGGCACATCATATCCCAGAATACTGCAGTGTGTATCCTGTAACCAACCTTCACTGTGACGACGGCACATCATATCCCAGAATACTGCAGTGGGTACCCTGTAACCAACCTTCACTGTGACGATGGCACATCATATCCCAGAATACTGCAGTGGGTACCCTGTAACCAACCTTTAGTGTGACGATGGCACATCATATCCCAGAATACTGCAGTGGGTACCCTCTGACCAACCTTTAGTGTGACGATGGCACATCATATGCCAGAATGCTGCAGTTGGTACCCTGTAACCCACCTTTAGTGTGACGATGACACATTATATCCCAGAATACTGCAGTGGGTACCCTGTAACCAACCTTTAGTGTGACGATGGCACATCATATCCCAGAATAGTGCAGTGGGTACCCTGTATCCAACCTTTAGTGTGACGATGGCACATCATATCCCAGAATACTGCAGTGGGAACCCTCTGACAAACCTTTAGTGTGACGATGGCACATCATATCCCAGAATACTGCAGTGGGTACCCTGTAACCAACCTTTAGTGTGACGATGGCACATCATATCCCAGAATACTGCAGTGGGTACCCTGTAACCAACCTTTAGTGTGACGATGGCACATCATATCCCAGAATACTGCAGTGGGTACCCTGTAACCAGCCTTTAGTGTGACGATGGCACATCATATCCCAGAATACTGCAGTGGGTACCCTGTAACCAACCTTTAGTGTGACGATGGCACATCATATCCCAGAATACTGCAGTGGGTACCCTGTAACCAACCTTCACTGTGACGACGGCGCATCCCTGCCGACAGTGATTGCTTTATGAAGTTGACGGTCCCATGCCGACACAAGTCCACCAACATCTTAACTGGTGACCGGGTGAACATGTTTCATTTCCCGCCCTTAAAGTGTCCAGCAGACGGCAGACAAGACTAGATTGCCAGCAGCTAGTGACACGTAGAGCAGCACAATATCCATTTTGTGACAGTCCATTTATTTTTCATTTACTGCTTTTTCCGTTTTCCACTTCATAAGCCGTCTGGCTTTTAGGCTAGATGTGCTAAACCCTTTCTTTAATAATGCACTGGCCACTCCATTTCAAGTCTTACCGTCAACTACAAACGTTACGAGGGTTTCTAGTCTATAATTGTTGAGGCGTGAATAGTGAATGACAGATAACAGAGTTAACAATTACACCAACATAAAATCAGCAGCAAGAGTTAAGAGGGAGAAGACCGCGAGGCAGACCAACAAGACGGTAAAGAGTTAATACACCGGCACTCCTAGAAGCACTTCGAGTCACAAACAGTTACACAGATGAATGGAGACCGCTCATATCTGTAACAATGAACCGCAAAGGTTTTGAATGATGCTGATGATGGTGCTAAACATATAATATTTGGTATATGATGCTTGTAATATGTGCATGGACCATTTCTACATGATGGGTATTATGATCAACCTCACGCCGGTCGCTTATGCTTCACAGCACAAATTGACGAGGCATGATCAATTCGCATATGTAAGCATTAGCAGGTATCGATCACATGATATTTTTTTTTCGTCGCTTCACTGTTGTGAGTATGCGAACACAGCCGGTATTTTAATACTAGTAACTGGTAGCTTTAACGATATACACTTTCTGCATGAGCATCGTAAGCGTGAAGCTAGCTTGCTTTCTGCTATGTTTATACTCTAAACAAGTTCGACGTGCTCGGAGAGAGATAAACCGCAAACCGCATTTGTAATAAATAGTAATCAACAGCAATTATAAATAGAAAAAGATCATGCATTTTTTTTTAACGGAAAGTTTTAGCGACGATTACGTGGGTGAATGCGGGCCTCAGGACATTACCTGTCAACCATTGTATGAAATGACGCCCTTGGAGCCAAAGTAGGCTTTTGTTTTAAATACAATCTGTTGGAGATTCCGGTTGGCAGACAAATGTCTTTTAACAGCTCCATCGCAGCTTCAGCTGGATCCAAATCTACTGTTAATTGGGGAATAGATTGTCTCAAATAACGCTTGTCTCTGCCATTGTCAAGACTCGCGCGAGCCCGGTGTCTTGTTTTGAAGACATTTCTGTCGCAGTCAGACACACGATCATCTCATAAAAAAAGGTCAGATCAAGTTTCAAATTTGGTCACTGTTGAAACCAAACCGGAACATCCGGTCTCGTCGTCTTAATGAGGATAAGGTGTGACTGGTAGGCGACAAACGCTCTACCCACTCACCTGCCAGGTGTTCCAGCGAGCAGCCTTGGCGTTCTCTTCTAGGTAAATCTTCCATCAACTGTGTTGATCAGTAATGGTGATAACTCAACCATTTTTTAAACAAGTTATTGTTTTAAAGTATTAACTCAAAGATTCTGATAATTAACCAGTAGGTAAATAAAGGCAAATCTTTATTAGTACATGAAAAATCATGTGAATACAATAAGCAGAAAACAAATAAAACAGGTATATCATAATTGTAACTGTCTCACAGAGAATGTTGAGAAAGGTGGAAACAGGCCGGTGTGTTTGGAAACGAGCAGAGTGATATACTGGCTGGTTCTGCACCACTTGATGATGATGAATTAATGATGATGTGAGGGCCGTTTGCGAACAAGTAAACAGGGTGGAGGTACAAATAGATCATTACGGTCTGAGGAGAATGGCGCTGCGAGGAGTTACCAGGGGATCTAGCCAACGCTCAACACTCAATGGAAAGGCGAGATGGATACACAATCAGACACTTACTGGTACCATTGAAATTGGAAAGCTTATCTTGCTGCTGATAGCAGGGACGGCGTGCTTATGGGAGTGGTCAGAGTGATGTGATTTTAATTTTTAACTTAACATTCAACAAAAAACATGCAAGAATTATATGTTGATAATGATTCATTAAACACATGTGTTTATTGTTAAAAGATTATTTTTGTCAATCTATTATTTAGTAAACACAAACCGTTTATCAGTAAATGATTAACCCCGTTAATCCGTCATTTAGTAAACAGAAGTGTTTATCAGTAAATGATTAACCCCGTTAATCCGTCATTTAGTAAACAGAAGTGTTTATCAGTAAATGATTAACCTCGGTAATCCGTCATTTAGTAAACACAAGTGTTTATCAGTAAATGATTAACCTCGTTAATCCGTCATTTAGTAAACTCAAGTGTTTATCAGTAAAAGATTAACCCCGTTAATCCGTCATTTAGTAAACACCAACTGTTTATCAATAAATTATTAACCTCGTTAATCCGTCATTTAGTAAACACACGTGTTTATCAGTAAATGATTAACCCCGTTAATCCGTCATTTAGTAAACACAAGTGTTTATCAGTAAATGATTAACCCCGTTAATCCGTCATTTAGTAAACAGAAGTGTTTATCAGTAAAGGATTAACCTCGTTAATCCGTCATTTAGTAAACTTAAGTGTTTATCAGTAAATGATTAACCCCGTTAATCCGTCATTTAGTAAACAGAAGTGTTTATCAGTAAAGGATTAACCCCGTTAATCCATCATTTAGTAAACTTAAGTGTTTATCAGTAAATGATTAACCCCGTTAATCCGTCATTTAGTAACCAGAAGTGTTTATCAGTAAATGATTAACCCCGTTAATCCGTCATTTAGTAAACTTAAGTGTTTATCAGTAAATGATTAACCTCGTTAATCCGTCATTTAGTAAACACAAGTGTTGATCAGTAAATGATTAACCCCGTTAATCCGTCACTTAATAAACTTAGTGTTTATCTGTAAATGATTAACCTCGTTAATCCGTTTTTTAGTAAACACTAGTGTTGATCAGTAAATGATTAACTCCGTTAATCCGTCATTTAGTAAACTCAAGTGTTAATCAGTAAATGATTAACCCTGTTAATCAGTCATTTAATAAACACAAGTGTATATCAGTACCCGGATAATCCGTCATTTACTAAGCACACCTGTTTATCGGTAAACGAATAGTTATGTTTAATCACACGAGGTTAATAATTCTCTGTTGGTAAAATGCTGAAATAGTTAACTAGCAATTTAGTAAACATAATTGTCTGTCAGTAAGTCGGTACTGTTGCCAGACGGACATTGAGAAGTCAACCTTTGTGTTTATAAATGTATTTAAATAATGCGGCCACATATAATATATTGTGCACTTTCTTGCCGGACATATTTCCATGTATCTCACCAGGAGTAAGTAACACATAGCGTTTACACACAACATGTAATGAAGGACAAAACATGAATCTTTTTACCTGAAATAACATATCGCAGGGGCTCCCCCCCCCCCCCCCCCCCCCAACCCCCCCCCCCCCCCCCCCCCCCCCCCCCCCCCCCCCCCCCCCCCCCCCCCCCCCCCCACTGTAAAGTGTCTTTTACAGTATCTCTGAACAGTTGATGCCTACAGAGTGCTGGTACTGTGTACTATTGCGTACCGTCAGGGGTAGTGAGAGCTTTGACTATCACAGTGCCACATTATACGTCATTCCTACAAATACCTTTCTTAAATGTTTGTGTATTTTAGACAAAGCAATAAGGTCTTACTGTGTTCGTAAATTGTTGCTGTGATTGTTATTCGACATTTGCTTCGTTAATATAAATTTCTGTAACCTATGGTGCCATTTCAATGGGTTGAAATGAATTCTGTCCGTATTCCATAGTCGTGGATTTCAAGCTGTACGATAGACATGGCCAATGAGACACCTTTTTTGGGGGTGCCTAGTTGACCATGTATCTTAGTGCACTTGTATTCATGGCGAGGCGCAGACGCCGTCTTGAGGTGACAGGTTCAATTCCCGGCACGGTAACTATAGCTTTCGATTTTTATGTTGTCTAGTGTGTTCTTCTATCTTTCTACTTCTTTCTATGAGTGCCGTTCACAATACTTTCTGTTACTTGATTATTTCACATTATACGTCTAACCATACGCATAATGATAACATCTAGCTGATTACCTTGGAAGTCTAAGATTAACCTTGAATTCCTGTCGATGGGAACACTGAAGTAATGGATCTCACAAAAAACAGCGAAATAGCTGGGCAGTAACACTCTATACATGTCAATCGTTTATTGTTATTGGTCTTACTGGTTATTTAATATTTGAATACTGTAGTGCGTTCATTTCATTCAGTCCATTTTGTGTGTGGTGTGTGTTGTTTGCTGAGAAAGGCTAATTTCTACAACGTTCTTTGGTTACTGAAATAGGTTTTCTAAAGCTGACATACACTTTGTGTTTTTCTTACCACTTGTAACTTTGCTCTTGTATAGCTTTTGCAATTTTTAGTCATTTTAGACAGGCAAACAATTGTACAAAACAATGTTAGTGGCATCAGTGTGTTTGTGTGTGTTAATTTCACACTGATACAAGCGGGAAGAAGTACGGAGACTACTGTGCTACTGTGCGGACGAGGCTAGTGGATAATGATAGATTACTGACGCTAACCCAACTACTTGCCCAGGGAGTGAAGCCTAGCCAAGCACAGATATGACTCCTGGAGGTTGAAGACAAGCATTATAAGTAGCAAGAAGTCCGTTGCGGTATCTTCGGGTTGCTACTTCATGGGGCGACTGGAAGGTTAAAGGTTAAAGTCGAGAGGAACAACTTTATTGCACCGGGTTTTATCCCATATGGCTCGGCCCCTCTCCCCAGAGCGGCTGACCGCCTGTCGAGAGCACCGCACAAAGCATGCACTCCATAGCTTCTGTGATGATCCCCAGGGATTTCCATAAAAAACTGCACTCGTGAACTGAACGCCACCACCGTCAAACGAACCCACGTCCTTCAGAGCGTGAGGCCTGACCACTTCAAGCGACTGAGCACTCTACGAATGTCCCATGGGCAGTGACGCCTGCTGTAATACCTTAACGGACAACGAAACACCTCAACAGCGAGCCGTACGTGTAACTGTTATCATTGTTGCTTACACCTCGTACAGCCAAAGAAAAGTGCATTATTTTACATTTTATTATTACTGTTTACTATTTATTACACATACGCCGCTCGGTTCACGTCTGGAAATAGCAAAAGTAACGCCTGCTGCGTGCTTTAGCTATTTAGGCAAAAACTGTGTAACGTGTGAAAGCTACCAGTTACTAGTACTGTACTACATGCATATTCTCAGTAGCAAAGAGTCGAGGAAAATATCGCCAGCCCCAGTGTAATCATTACCTGCTAACGCTTACACTTATGAACTGATAATGTCTCGCCACTGCACGTACATAAAACAAACATGTGCTCACACTTGAATGTATTCTGTAAGATACTGCCCGTCTCTACTGAAAAATTCTAAATGTTTTCAATTATACTATGCGTCAAAACCTTTCACTTCTTGATGCGTTTCCTGTCAGCCTTTTAGGACTGGATCTACGTGGAAACCTAATAATAGTACATCTGCCCAGCTGGGGATTCGAATCAATGACTTTCATATGGACTGGCAAGCGTTTGACCTCGTATCTGGCTGTGCAGTTTGATTGTCCGTTTCTCCGTGTGGGTTCCGTCGTACCACTGGGGTAGGAAGGGAGAACTAGACTTACTGCGCACTTATTAGTATGTCGTCAAACTCGACTAATTAGGGATTTGCTGAAATTGGATGCACTGGATCGAAATGAGCAGATATCGCTGCCTAGCTGTAAACCAGAACAAAATGTACTAACTGCATTTTTAAGAGCAACGCACAAAAAGAAATGTTCCGTTTATGCAACATTTTCTACTAACATGATACAAATGGAGAACCATAGAAATATCTGACTGACACCTTATGGAAACTTTCGACACCGAAGAGGGCTTTGGTTAAGTCTAAGACCCGTCTTCTGATTGGTGGGGATTTGATTACAGGCCAATCAGAAATGAAGTGACATACATCAGCGGGATGAGAGGGAAGTGCGCTGGAGACGAGGAGGGGTCGAGGGGAAGATGGATTCTGTGGGATCGGGATAATCTGTTCTTTCTGTCATCTGCTAGATGATATATGACCGATGTTATAATCTGATAGTTCCCCTCTGCCGTCGACTGATATGAGAGACAAAGTGACATCTCATCATCAGCATTAGGAGTCGCGCAGATCAGCACTTACGACCGAGTTCCGTTCCCATTAACAGGTCGTAAGTAGAACTGGTCGTGAGTCGAGTTTATATTTCTTTTTTAACACTTTTTTCCATTCAAAGGGTCAGAAAAATAAAAACACAAACAATCAATGAACATATCATTATTGTACATTATGTGAAAATTACATATGTACTCTATTTTATCATTTCCAGAAACGTTTGTACCATTGTAATCTTTCTTTATTTACTATTTTTATTTATTTATGTTTTTGTGGTGTAAATCGTTGTAAGTCGAATAGATGACAGTTGAAGAGAATGTGTGATTTGTATTTCAGATATCTGGTGGGTAC